>MU224270.1:3688014-3707293 GCA_018584345.1 Thuja plicata
GACTTATTCCTCATGAGGACTCTTGGTACAAGTGTCCCATGAGTCACTTTAGACTCTTAGAGGTGGCTTGAGAAGATCCTTAAGAATAGGGATTGCTTCTTGACTTGGTGTAGAAGAAGACATGTGGTCATGAGACCAAGTCTTATAAGGCCACATAGCCCTTAAGAATAAGACATGTGTGGGTGAGGATAATGATTAATTATTAATTAATAATAATTAATTATTTTAGCCAACGTGATGTGTTAGGTGACTAGGTTTATGAGGTGGACTAGGGAACTTAGTCATATTTAGTGATTGTGTATTTAATTAAATCACTTTTAATAGGACTAATTTAGAAGACCTGGGATAAGAAGAATATACTATAGTGAATTTACCTAATAAATAGAATAATTTATTAAATAAATAGAAGAAATAAACATTAGTTGAATAATAAATATTTAATCAATTCATCAAGTCAATATTAATTAAATAATAAATATTTAATTAATTGATTAATCAACGAAGCCATTTTTTAGTGTATACAACAGGTTATTGTGAGGTTGAGGCAGATCCCAAAAATTGAAAAATAAATGAATAGGTCTTAGGTGAGGAAATGAATTATTTGATTGGAGGGAAAATTGAGGAGCACACTTAGAAATAAGGGCTAATCTCAAGTTTTAAGGAAATTGAGTCAATATAGGACTTGTATTGTTAATTTGAAGGTCAAATAAGTGCTAGGAGAATTTGAAATTAATGGGTGAGAACCCATATTCACTGAAATGGCCTGGCTAAAAATGAGTACCTAATAAGGGTTCTTACTTTGGCATATTTGCTTACTTTTCCATGTTCTGTGAATAGATTGCACAAGTGATTGAGATATCATGTTCTGCCAAATGAGGGGAGATATCATGTTCTACCAATATTTCCACCATTCACAGTCCTTTGTCAATGATCATAAGGGTCTTGACCAACATGTGCGGGGGGATCCTCTTGGTCAGTGCTCCTTCATTTTGATTGCTATGAACAATGGTGAAGCATTGTGGTACACCAACGCAGGGTCTTGAACACATGACCTCCCATCAAGGAGGCTCATGACATTGTTGTCATGTTATGATGTCATACCCATTAATATATAGCCCCTCGAGAGGATAAATTTGGTGTTAAATAGGGAGAGGCAGAGCAAATCAGCAGAAGGTAGGTGAATTCCATGATGAGATAGGGTCGAGGTCCAAAGCCTTGAGGGAACCTACTTGTAGATTGGTGTCAAGCGCCCTGTGATAAGTAAATCCACAATCTCCTTAGGGTTGAGTTTAGGAGAGAAGTAAGGAAGTGGACTTAAATATGTTAATTACAAAATGTATTTTGAATTATGCATTGCCTTCTTAAGTTGAATTGATTTGGTTGCATAGTAATGCGTGTTAATTATTGAAAATTGACAACCTCCTAGTTAGGAACATTACAAAAAAGGAAAAAATAAAAATAAATAGTACTCATGTATCTCTCTAATTTTTTCTTATTATTATTGAGTGTTAGATAGTAAATACTTGCATGATGAGAATGCTTGAGGATAGATACATTCCCTTGATAAACTTCTAGGATTTTTGTTCTTTAAATAAAAAGTACTTATGCAACTCTCTAATTTTTTCTTATTATTATTGGGTGTTAGATAATAAGTACTTGCATGATGAGAATGCTGAGGATAGATACATTCCCTTGATAAACTTCTAGATTTTTTGTTCTTTTATTTAATATCTTCAAATTTATTTGAATATTTCACATTTAGAATGATAACTAATAATTGATTACAAAAATATCAACTTAAACTCATAATATACTTCTAAATTTAAAAATTAAAATCAATCTTCTTGTAAATATAAATAAAATTTAAATTATATCTATTACTCTAACCCACAATTAAAAATAAATTATTCTAATAAATTCTAATACCATTTACTAATTTTAATCTTAACTACATAAAATTACACACTTTTAAAAATAAATGATCTAGTAAAATCTAACACCATGTACTAATTTTTTTATTAAATACATTAAAATTTTACACACACTAAAGAGGAAAGTAAAGCCATGCACTTTTGACCTTTACACATTCAAAATGGTATGATGAAATATACACAAAATTCAAGTTGTAACACATGTTACCTATACATTAGAAAGGGGAAATATAATTAAGAATATTTGGGAGAGTAGATGAATATTTTACTTTTTGCACCAAGTAAATAAATAAAAATATTAAATGTGTCAACGTCTTATACCTAAACATTAAAAATATAAAATTGGATGAATAATCTTCTTGAAAGTAAAGTAATATTTTCAAAATAATTAAAAAAAATTCAACATTGCTACTCATTACATTTTAAAAGGTAAAGTAAATCTCCTTTTAAATGTATTATTTCAAACAAATAAATTTATATAAAATTTTAAATATAATCAAAATAAAATTTAAATTGGTATATATATATATGTAATTAATAGTTTCATTTATATGTGAGATTTTATTATACTTGAAAAAATAAATGATTTTTTTTTAATAAGATTCAAAAATCAAGTAATTTATGATATCAAAAGTATTAGTAAAGTTATTTTGCCGATATATATTTTGCAAGTAGCAATCAATTTTGATATAATATAGTTAATTTCTTTCTTTATTATAAAAACAAAGGAGTTAAATTTTAAGTCATTTAAAATATTTTTCTAAATAGCATAATCTATGATGCATAGTTATTAGGTTTGTACTAACTCCAAAATACAAAATTAGACAAGCTCTATCTACCCAACAAACTCTCTCTACCCTATCTTCTTTAGATTTTGTTTACCAAACTATATCTAATATAATAAAGAAAGTCTAAAAGAACTCACTATAATCAAGCCTTATACTAAGGTCTTTCACATCAAAGAAAAGACTTCTATAAAATAAATATATTTTATTCACCAAACTATATCTAATATAATAAAGAAAGTCTTAAAAAACTCACTAAAATCAAGCCTTATACTAAGGTCGTTCACACCAAGAAAAATAATTTTATATAATATATATCCTTTAATCTTTAACCACAGTTAAAAAGAGATTACTCTTGTATCCAATAGAAAAACAACATGAACTTAACATAAACCCTTCGAGAAAAAATCTTATAGGCTTTTAACAAATAATCTCTATAACCCTCGTAACAGAAGACCCTGGAAATGTTTTTTAGTTATTACAAAACAGAAACTCATTTTGAAATTTCATGAAATTTAAAATTTAAAATAGATAAAACCAATTTAATTAGTATTTGTATTAAAACGTGGCAGGTTTGCTGGATCTTCTCTGCTAAAATATTCATTTCTTTTAATAGAAAATCCCTTTCTGAGACTAATCCCTCCTGGAAAAATTCTAAAATATGCAAAAAGTTCAAAAATAGAATAGATAAAAAAAAGGGTCTTTCTCCCCCGCGCCAGCCAATGGGGGCTCTGTAAAACGAGAGAAAACAAAGTCGCTAGATAATTCTTTTGCGTCCAAAGAATTCTTTTCAATTCCGAAACCACGATCTGATAGGCTGACGTGGGCAGAACAAAAGTATATTCTGGCATATATCTCAAATGGGACATCGTTATTTCGGTGACTAACTCCTGAATTGTTGTCCGGTGAAAGCGACAAACGGATAATTATTTTTAAACTAAAGGTTAAACGTTATACAGCTGTGCACTCTCTCCTATTGGCTATTTCTTTAACTGCCATCCAAAGCGTCTCCTCGTAGATCCTAGTTGGCACTGGTTTGTGCCGTTTGACCTTTTTTTTAAAAATCTGGCGAACTCATGTATAAAATCTTTTCCCTTCCTGAGAAATATTCAGCTGAGGCGGGATTCATACTGTGATTGCTAGGGCAACTATTACGTCTGGTGAGTTTAGAGATGACAGCCATGGTTGGATGGGAGATGTTGCACGCAGTTATTTCGTTTGCCAGTAAGGCTTCCTGTAGTAAGTTCGCTATTGCAGTACAGATCCAGGTTAGTTCTCTGTTAAGGACATCTTGTTTTTTCCTTTTGATTTTCAATCTGAAATTTCATTTTATTTTTTTCAAATATTCGAGATAGCTGTTAGAATTGTTATTTTCAATAAATGAGTTAGAACTCAACACTAAGACCTTCCAATAAGTAGTAGTATACTGCTTTGAGCTACCTGCCTCTTTGCGGCTACTAGTTATAGGTGTGGCTTGTTTTCTATTGACACACTGCACAATGTCAAAAGTTCAAAAATAAATCACCAAATTTTATTGATTTTGATGGGACTGAACTGAATTGCCTTTTCAGAGGCCTCCTTTCAATTTCAATTATAGAGCTCCCAATTTGATTGATGTGAATGGGCCTTTGCTGAATTGCCTTTTTAGAGGCCTTGCGAGTTCAATTATAGTAATTTTTTGTTGTTGTTGTTTTTAAGAAAATTGACGGGCTTCTTTATTACAAATTGATGGACTTCTTTATTACTTATTGGCAGGGCTGCGTAATATGCTTGCTTCTCGCACTTGGTTGGGCTTTGGCTGCTACTGTTAGGTAATTTCATTTCTAAAATTCTGTATTCATTATGTAGTACAATTAGTTGGGATTCGAATGTGTGTTAAATATCAAGTCAATCTTTATGAGCTGTGTTTTAAATGACCCAATCTTTTTGACCTATCATTCATGAATAGTATAATTCACGAGAAACTAGCTCTCATGAACTTCTGTGGTCCCCATTTACCACATTTTTTCCCCTCAGATGTTTCTTTATTCAGCACTCTATTTAATAGCTAGCTAGAGGAGCCAAATGTGGAAAAATCGATTTCAATTAGTTTGGGCCTATTGCACAGAAATCAGCTGTTTAGGCTTGACATTTTGATGATTGTTTTTTCATATTTAAAATTGAAACGTTACCAAATGTCCTCGTGAATGCATCTTAGAAATTTTCAACTAAAATATTAAGAAGCAATCTAATAAAAAATAGAATTTCTGACTTGACTTGGGTAAAATAAACTTTGCAAAGTGATTTATAATTCGGGTGAAACAAATCTTTGAAAAATAATTGGGCAAAAGGAATGCATCACTTGACAAGTTGCATCAAATGGTACACAGCAAACTTGGTTTCTCTGGTCCTAGTTGAAATCTCATGTCCCAGTATTGGAAAATAGTAATTTATAGTTTACATAAGAAAAATAAAGATTTTTTAGTATTAGTGCTTAACCTGATTTGAGTTTGAGCTGGTGAGGCTCTGGGGTCAAACACTAAGCCTCTAGCCCACTTTTCTTAGGCTTCTTGAGTTCAAATCCTGTGCTAACATGCAAAAAAACTAATTTAAGAGAGGAAATGGTTGACAAAAATTCTAGTTGCAATTTGGGGAAGTTCTCGATGTGGACACCTTTGAAGTAACGTACTTTGCGACGAAAAATTGTAGTTTTTTGTGAAGAAAAACAAAATACTCAAAACAATAGTTTCATATAAAAAATATGTAGAGAGTTGACTGTTCTTGTGGTGCATGGTCTCTGGTGATGCAAATGTGCCATTGTTGGAAGTCAAGAAAATGGAGGATCTATTGGTCACTTCAGTCCATAATTTATGGGAGTTAAAAAACCTTAGAGACTGAATTTGGATGAAGCCATAGGCAACCGATAGTGATGGAAAATAGAATCAGAAGCTACAATTGAAGTAGTACGGGCCTTACTAGGTTAGGGTTGAGGTTGGGAAGTGGCTTATGCATCGGATAACCCACACGATAGGGGAACACAATATTTTTTGTGCATCATTCTTGAAGAAGTCAGGATACCATATAACCCCCTAGATTTAGACTTGTAACGGTTTAGGGGAATACACAAATGAAAATCTATGCCCAGAAATGAAAATCCTAAACTTGAACTCCCCAAAATCACCCAATATCTCTCTTCATTTAGGTCCTGTTGGGGGGTTTTCACACCATCGCCCAATTGCAAATGGGGACCCCCTCTTTTCGCTTGTAGTTGTTAGGTTTTGGTAGTTAAGGTGGTAGTGCAGAGCTCAAAAGGGTTGAGTAATCAAGTTGTCGGGTTACGAATGAAAATTGGAGTGTCCAGATTAAGGTTCTTCTGGGTCAAGTTGCAAAGGGTTGAGATAAAATTCCTAAGTGTATTAATATCTTGGCTAGTCAAATAGTCCAAAATACATTATAAAGGCATATTTTATGCATAAGGGCTTTAAATTCTTATAAAAATTGATTTTCCATACTTAAAATGTGAAAAAACCTTATGAAAATCAAAATCTCCTTATAAAAATGCACTTTGTCCCGATGGAAATAGAATTTCCCCTCCAAAAAAGCACAAAATCCTGATGGATGAAGAATTTCCCCTTGAAAAATCATGAAAATCTAGATGGATGTCGATTTTCCACTCATGAGGAGATATTTGCAACGAAAAAACTAAGTGTTGGATCAATTTGTCTAGATAAGGATCGAATTTCCCCTTTTGGATATCAAGAACATGGAACAAAGTGAAGAGTCCAGATGCAGATCGATTTTCCCCTTGGACTTTATACTTAGAAAAATTTAAGGGATTTACCTTGTCCAGATGGATATGGATTTTCCCCTTTGTCCCGATGAAGATGATTTTTTCCACCATCCAACACTTGAATATTTTTGAACTCCAAAGTTAGGAAACTCCCGATGGAGGATGAATTCCCATTTGTCCAGATGAATATAGAATCTCCCCAAGTCTAGATGGAGGTCGATTTTCCTCTTGAAGGCTATTGTGGATGAGTAAAAAAATGCTAAGTATGGAAATTATGATTATCCAAATAAGGGTTGATTTTCCCTTTTTGGATAAAGAAATGGAATAAAATGTAAATCTATATAAGGATCAAACTTCCCTTTTGGGATAGGAAAAGGTGGACTTAGGAAATAAAACAAATAAAGAGCAATCCAAATGGGGTTCAAATTTCCCTTGAGGATATAAAAAAAAATAAAGGGAAATAAACTAAATTCGGATCAGGCTCAACAGTCTTCCTGACCCACTTATAGAAACTGAATCTCCTGGGAGCAGTAGATCTGGAGGAAGAGCACCCCACCACCTTATGACCAAGCAACCACCTTATGACCAAGCATGTTGCAACAAAAGCATCTGGAAGAAGGCCCTCATATTTAAGAAATTGGGTTTATGTGCCATGAGAGGAATGAATTTGAACAGAGAGATGTCAATGATGGCACAAAGCCGAGTGTAATGGCAATATGGAGCCACAAAGTTAGTGTCCATGTTAACAAAGGATCCAATCTATTCAAACATATTTTTGATGAGCCCCGAATCCCGCATGATTAGAGGAAGGTTCTTTAATCTGACCCAGATGGGAACAAAGGAAATAACAACAACAAAATAAAAAAAAGGGTGCCAAGAGGTAATAAAGAGGTCCGACTCCTCATAGAACCAAGGGTCATTCTTTTTTACAAAATCACAATCTTCAGTAGAGACAAAATGGATCAGGAAGAAGCCCCAACATTATCATAAAATTTTCCATGATTCCTCCAAATGAAATCCGGATTAGGCTCAACAATCTTCTTGACCCACTTATAGAAACTGGATCTCCTGGGAGCAGTAGATCTGGAGGAAGAGCACCCCACCACCTTATGACCAAGCATGTTGCAACAAAAGCATCTGAAAGGAAGGCCCTCATAATTAAGAAATTGGGTCCATGTGCCATGAGAGGAATGAATTTGAACAGAATGGTGGATCGGTAGAGAGATGTCAATGATGGCACAAAGCCGAGTGTAATGGCAATATAGAGCCAGAGAGTCAGTGTCCAGCTTAACAAAGGATCCAATCTTTTCAATCATAGTTTTGATGAGCCCCGGATCCCGCATGATTAGAGGAAGGTTCTTTAATTTGATCTAGATGGGAACAGAGGAAATAACAACAGTAGCAGGATAAAAAAAGGGTGCCAAGAGGTAATAAAGAGGCCCGAGTCCTCATAGAACCAAGGGCCATTCTTTTTTACAAAATCGCAATCTTTAGCAGAGACAAAACAAATTAGGAAGAAGCCAAAGTCCAAGATCTCGATGTCTGGAGTTGATAGATTGCTCGAGGTAACCTTCATCCACTTGACGAAATTGTCAATTGGAGGCCCCTGACGCATGCATCGGATGAGAAGGTATCGATACCCAACCTCGACAGTGAGAGATTCAATACATGAATCCGAAATATGGAAAGTGACGAGATCAATAGCCATTCGCACCAAAGAATCCCCCATTGAGTATGTTTGCATTTCTGGTTGGGTTGTAGCAGCATCAGATCCCTTGGGGGTGTGGGAGCAGAAGGCGGAAAATTAGGGCACGCTCGGGAAACCTGCAAAAGACAAAAATTGCTGCATTGATGGAACAAATTGCTCCGATTCCTGCAACTCTCCACCATGGGAGCCGAATCATGGAGTTCAAGTGGTTTAGGAGTATCTACCCCAGAGGATTCCACAGGAACCCTACTCGACAATGCATGCTTTTATTTTGTTTGGATTTCTTGTCCACCGACGAAGTCTTTCTGCCCTTGCAAATGGCTTCAACCCTTGTGATTCGATCATCTGGTAGCGCCTCGCCCAAGTCATCGCCCTCACGCTGCACCAGATCACTGCTACACCCAACAACTCTCGCGCCTGATGCTCCTTCGCACATTGCGCTTATTCGATTTCACCCAACTTGACATAGCTTGATATTTAATTATTTTGCAAAACATGATAATTTTTAATTCTTAAGAGTTAAATATTAGTACTAATGCAAAATAATTTATACAACTCATATATATTATGTATGCCATCTTTTCCAATTTCTCTAATTATCCGATGGAAGGGAGTTACCTAGGATTGTTCAAATCATAGGGTAACACTCCTCTTTAATATCTCCTTTGAGTGTAGGGATCACACCCTTTCATTTGTTAATGTCCTTATGAAATGGTCACGCCCTTCGGTTATTAAAAGATACATCTGTTTGACAACTGCTGCCCCTTTCACTCCTTATTTAATCTTCACTTATCTCTAACTTCTCAAATCTGTCTTTACTGCTTTTCAATCTCTGCACACATCCCATTTTAGATTTGCATATCCTCTTCTTCTAGATCTACATATCTTATTTTCCTCTTTCCTTCTCAATCCTTATTTCAGATCCCTCCTTATAGTTTTGCTCTAAGTTTTCTCTAGATCTCCTCTACTCCCTTTCCTCCATTCCATTTGATCCTTCTTCCCCTTTATATCCTTTGCAAGGAAGGGTCACACCTCTTCACCATGTCTGCCCTTTCCAATGGTCGCACCCTTTCACAATCACAACCTTTTGAAAGAGTCACAACCTTTCATCTTTTAAAAGAGTCACTTCCTTATTTTCCTCCCTTTCCTTCCTTCTTCCCTTAATCCTTCCTTAAATCTTATGCCCCCTCTTCTTCTCCCCTCCATTTCCCCCTTAAATGAAGTTCTCTTCTCTCCCTTTTATACGTCATGTTTGAGGGAGACAACTTTTCCATTTACGCCTTTTGACTATTTGTTTAACTTAACTAAATTTTAATTATTTTTTAATTTTATTCTTTTATATTTTTAATTTTTTTTATTGGTAAAATATTGTTATTTTATTAATAATATAAAATATATAGAGTTCAACAATATATAGGACAAGCCCTAAATAACATGTTTAGTTTGATGCTCCATCAAACTAAAATTACCAAGTTCTTTATTAAAATCCCACCCCTAATAGAAACTATTATCTAACATCTGCATTTCCAAACCAAAATGCTCAAATGAGCACGTATACTAATCTACTCGAGCCCTTACAAACACAACAAAATGGGCCTTTACATCATTTACAAACGAAAATACTATTAATAGTAATCAACAAAAAACAGAAAATGGAGCATGACTATTCTTTCCTAGTCTTTCCTAGTGGTTCATTGACCCATTAATCCTTCAGAGCATACTCCACTTTCAGCTTGATCTCCAGCTTCTCGTGTTTGACCTCCATCTTCAATTTCTTCCACTTCATCTCAAGTGCACGCAAATGGTCCTTCAAGAACTCCGACCCCACAGCCGCATCCTCCCTTCTTTATTCCTTATTGGTTGTAGTACTCCACACTAGAAAAGGTTTGAGGGGTGGCTACAGTTCACCCACCTCACGCTAGAAACTCTCCTCCGTTCTGAAACCCATTCTCGGTTTGGCCATACGAACAATTGAAATGAGGCCACCAAGCCATTTAGAGCACACACAGGCCTTTATAACCAATACAACGTCCTCTTTCGTGCCCAACTCTAGTACCCACACGAGTAGCATGGAAGCTATGTCAATGTTTGCTCTGTACCTGTGATCTGAATTTAAAAACTCCTCACCAAATAGTAAATCTATAATTTGCCAAAGTTCTGGATTATCTAGAATGAAAACATTTCTCATTCTCTTCCAGGACACTTCCCCTACGAAACCTTGTTGTTGCATTGTTGCGCGCAAAGAGAAATTGGCCTCCATCGACCTAGTCACCTCACTACCTTACTCAGGAACTTCTTTACCAACGCTGAGTGAAAATGGAATGAAAAACCTAACTTTCACTGGAAATAAAGCACCCTGCATACCAAACACATGCCATGCCATCAAATTATTGAAAGGCCGCGGGTTATACATTATTGAGGTACCTCCTCACTCACTACTTCGGCCTCGGTAATCGTCATACATCATTCCAAATCTCCCCAAATAAATGACTTGGCACAATGTGAGTTGTTCGCTCCCTTTAATGAGTACTTCACACTCAATGTACATTGGCTCGACTAATATGCCATAATTGTCCTTTGGTATCATTTTAAATTGGCATTTAAAATTTAAAATGGTGGACGCATTTACTCTGCTAATTTATCCCTCTCAAATCTTCAAATACCCCTCCAATGTTTGGAAAAGAAATTGCCCACTTTGACAAAGTATCTGCTATATTGTTTCCCTCTCACAGGATATGTGATATTTTAAATTTTTTAAAAAGACCAAGTTTCTGCCTAATAATATTCAGCATTCACAATCTTTTCAATTTTCCAAGTATGCAGCTTACCTTCTGCAATGGCATTGACAATAATCTGGGAATCACCTTCAAGATGTAATTGTTCAACATCAATCTTTTGTGCAAATTCAACCGCCAGTAGTGCTGCCTTCACCTCCGCATCATTGTTTGTTCCATCTTCAAGCTTGTTTGTGGCCATTGCCACAAAGTTGCCATCCATATCTCTAGCCACACTCCCAGGTCCTGAGGGCCCCTGATTTCCCTTCGATGCACCATCAAAGTTGATTTTTATCCAACCCCTGTCCGGTTTCTCCCATTTGACTTCTTGTCTCGCCACCTTGCTCGGATTAAGCCTTGAAAGCCTATAAATAGGCGGATTTCTCAAAGATGGCCATTGTTTTTGCAGTACCGAGTCAAACATTCCACAAGGATATTTAGCAGAATTTTGACTCATGGTTGATGTATTAACTAATTCAGTAATTGAGTTCTGAATACGTAGACATACCCTTTCCACTGTTTCTGTTTTCCCTTAAAAAATCTGCCTATTACATTCTTTCCAAACTTCCCAAATGATTGAGGACGGACATATCTGCCAAATGCAAGAAAATATAGATTTAAAGTTGACCATAGGCCAAATTTGAAACATTTGTAGTAGGGTTTGGAGAAATGGGGCTTTTCAATTCAGCTTCTGTAAAACGAAATGCCTGCAAGAAGATGAAAATTTACAATCCAGTAGCAGATGATCAATCTTCTCATCATTCTCTCCGCAGAGGACACACTGAAACAGACCATTAAATCCCAATCTCATGAGTCTTTCTCCAGTTAATATTCTGTTCTTCAAAGCCAGCCATGAAAGGATCCAGCTTTGGGCAGACAACACTTGTTCCATACTAATTGATGCAGCCATTCTTCGTCCTTTTGGGCATTTTCCAACAGGTTATAACCAATTTTAACAGAATACTCCCCAGTTTTAGAACACAGCTCGTCTTTACTCCCGGGAAGGAAAGTTCTATTTGCTAACACCTCCTTGAAAGTAGCACTATCCTCACTGCTCAATTTCAACTCCTTTAACTTCTTCCTTTTTTAATTTAATTATTATTGTTTATTATTTAATCCTATTTCAAGAAGGGGACATGACAGAAGCCTCTCAAGTTGAACCTTCTAAGCTCATTTTGTCTGACTTGGCTACAATCTCAGAAGTTTTGTTCAGACTGTTCAAGTTTCATTACTATTATTTAGCAGACTGAAATTCAATTGGTTCTGTCCATGGGATATTCAAGAGGCATTGGAGAAACAAAGGAAAAAGTCAAAAGATGTATAATCAGTTAACCCAAGCTCTGAAGAGATTTGCACTTGTGACAACTAACTTACTCAACAGTAGTTTCACTTCCCAAATCTATTGAAGATTCAAACTAACCTTAATATATTACAGTCAAAGGAAAATATAAATACAGAGGCTCTAAAAGCTGAATCTAATTTTCTCCAGAAATAACATATTGGAACATTAGAAATGATCTTTTCTGCACTGATGTCTGTAACAATTGCTATTTTCACTGGAAGTCATATTGTAAACAATGTGGAGCTAAATAAGAAAGCTGTCAGAATTTAGAATCAGTTTATCAAAGCACTTGCTGACAAATTCTATCCTTTGAAGCAGTCTTCAAGACTAAGCAAAAAATTATTTTATGGATATTTAATAGAACATTAAATTCTTGATTTAAACTTTTTGGAATCCACTTCTTTTTATAATGTATATTTTTCAGTGGACAACCATAATTATACCATAAGCTTGCCAACAGCCTTGGCACTATGAGGTATGTAACATTGGATCCCCACTTCTTAAAATTGGCTTTGCTGGCAGAGGTCCTGGTTTGTTATACTCTCTGACTGTTATTAATTTTATGAATGAAATTTGAGAGTTCAAAAACATAAAATAGAAAAATATGTTTTGCATTGTAAAATACTGTCATAATAAGCTTTCTTTCCCTGGTAAACATAAAGCTTCTTAAGATTTTGCAATGATTTTCTGATGGTTTTGTACAAAAATATACAGGGGAAAAGAGTTGAAGCGGATTAAAGATGCAGAAAAGGATGGTAACAGTTTTGCTTTCCTTTATCCAAATATCAATGACCTTGAACATTCTGCTCAGGAAAGGTTGCCAAGAGTATCTGTTGTGATGCCTCTAAAGGGTTTTGGCGAACACAATTATAGTAACTGGAAAAGTCAGGTTTGGGTTCTCCTCACACAGGGTGGTGATCACAATGGCATTGTTAATTGTATTTAGAGCTAGAAATCATCACCAATATTGTGAGAAACATGGATAGTGCTATCTAAAATGCTTGTGCTTGTGTGACACGCATTAGTAGTGAAATTTCATGACCTAGAGTAGATTGTGAAGGAGGATTCTTCAAAGCTGTCTATTATACTTTGATTATAACTAATACAGTAAGGATATTTCGTCAGAGTTTATATGTGCCATTGAAATAATCTTTGCAGGCATATTGTCCTGCACACTATTTTGTATTCATGCTTCTTGAATAACATGAATGAGCATAGTTTGTAGGAAATCTGAAAGATTTGATTGATTAGAGATATATGGTGTAATACAGTTGGTCTCTCTATACGGTGGGCCGCTGGAATTCCTGTTTGTTGTTGAAAGCACTGATGATCCAGCATATCCTGTTGTGTCACAATTGATTTTGGATTTTAAGGTATGTTTTCTATTCTCCATGCTGTAAATTTTTTCTATATGCATTGGAACAAGTGCTTATATTTTCTGCATGAGTAGAATAAGCAGAATTCCAAAATACAGGATATTCATTAATGTCCTTAGTTTTTTAGTAAGCAATGCTGTAGGTTGTTTATTAATTTTGACCATTCAATTATTTAAAATTGAAGATGTGCTTCAGATAGTGCTGCAATTTTAGGGCATGAGCCAATAAATTCCAAGCCACAGATAATTAATAAAGCATACCTACTGGTAGAATCAAGGAAAAGCTGAGGACTGATAAAGGATACTGTAAAAAAATGCATGTTTGGCAAGGTAATTGTACTACAAATGATTTAGAAGTAAAATAATATTCAAATGAATGAATCATTGTACAATCTATGGAGAAAATTTATCATGGACTGTTCTTCGTTGTTGTCGTATCTGGACACAAAGCACACAACCTTAGTATCGTGAATCGGCAGAAATCGTATTCAGTGTTGACTATCGAACAGTTAAGTTTATACTTATGGTCATTTAAGCTCATCAAATTCTGCATTTTGACTCGGACACAATTTTGGGGCAACAACAGTCAGTGCGGTCCATCATACTGTGACAACTTTACTCGCAAACAAACACTTTAAAATAGAGGAAATATTAAGGGAGTGTTTGATTTAGCCACAAATTTGGTATATCCAGAGAAACTCTGGTTGAGATTCTCCATTTACATCTTGATGATAGCATGTCACAGTCTATGTCATTAAAAAGATAAGGTATACCATTGATGGTATGGTTCATTACAAATGTCACACATACAACAATGGACATTCAACGTTTACTATCCAACAGTTATTTGTATCAAATGGTGCATTGGGATCAACACAATTTTATCATCAGATCGATGTGCTAACAGACAATAATATTACTGCCGAGCAATCTTTAACTTTTGAACATAAAAAACCTTATTTGGATTGGGGATTTAGCAACCAATATTTCAACAACATTTTGTTGTCCATCACTTGCTGAGAAGGCATGTGGAGGCTAATATCTTATGGATGTACATGTAAAGTTCAAAAGAAATGGTAGATAATATTTTATCTTTTCCCAGCAGGGTGAGTTGTTTGAACTTTAATGACATTGGAATCAAATTAGAAAGCCATAAACACACATTAACTGCAAGCGTAGATGACTTTTCACATATTTAAAAAATAATTAATTTGATTGAAATAATATTATGTATTGCATATCAAATGATTGGGTAGCTCCAAGTTAAGAGGGAAAGAACAAACAGTAGTATAAATATAATTTGAAATTTCTGTTCAACCCATAGTATTAGATCCTTCCTTTTCAATAACCTTGAACGTCCCAGGTTCATTTATGTTCCTTGTTTATGTATGTTAGCTTCTATTTGATGATGTTATAGTGTGTTTAAGTTATATTCAATAAAGGGTGCATGAAATAAGTTTTAAATTGTTAAAATCTCTAAATTTCAAGGGTTTTTTAAATTTGCCGATTTGTGGCCGATTCGTGGCTGATTTGTGGCCGATTCGTGGCCAATTCGCGATTCGATTCGGCCTTGCCGAGTCCGATTCTCATTACTTTGGTATGAACATACTTGGATGACTCTGTTATATCTGATGTTTGAATATTGATTAAGATCTGAGAATAGATAAGTTTGTATCTGAGATTGATTCCATTTATGGAGACTGCGCATATTGATTGCATGTATCAAGATATGACTGCAAATCTTGTTATTGAGTAACTTGATTTTGGAAATACTGTTTATTGCTTTGAAATTGCAAGTTTCTGCACTGGTATATCAGTGGTATCAGAGATTGGCATCCTGCCAGCCAGTGTGGTGTGCTTCATGAGTGACAGGGATTTGAGGTATCAATAGAGAGAAAAAAAGGAGGCTGCCATGGGATACAGCAAAGAGGAAAGTTCTGAAGAATCTATTAATCAGACCAAAGAGTTCCAGACCAACATGAGAGATACTATGGCAGATATGGTCCAACTTCTAACGGGTTTGAACCAGCAATTGAGTGCTGGCAGACCTCTATAAGACAGAGTCAAAGGGAGCAGCACTGGTGGTGAGAAGGTCTCAACCAATACAAAGAATTTCAGGGCCAAATTTTTAGAAAAAGAGGGATCAGTAAACAGGGAAGAAGAGCAACATGATTAGGAAGATGAAATTACAAGGCTTCATGATGAATGCTGTACTTTAAGCTCTGCCATACACAGAGATACGACTTTCACAAAGTTCTATGAGATGAAGGCTAGGAGTGGGCATTAAAGGAGAAGGTATGAAGAGAGGAAAGACATTCAACGCCTTTTGGGGAATATCACCATTCCAACTTTTGATGGATTTGGTAGCTCCCCAGTTTGTGCTTGTTTGCAGAAATTAGACACACATTTCTCATTGAATCCAATGTTTGAAGAAGAGGCTATCAAATTTGCCACCTTGCACTTTGAAGGGATAACTCACAAATGGTGGTATCATGGTATGGTAACTCAAAGGCATGACCCAATCACCACTTTGGAAGACTTCAGCCAAAGATCGACAGAGAGGTTTGATTGAATGGATCCAGAAATTAATTTCAGGGAGTTAGCACATCTGAGGCATGAAGGCAAGGTGGAAGACAATGTAGCAAACTTTCAGAGGCTTGCAGTGATTATTCCAAATGTGACGAAAATAAAAATCAGTCCTTTATGTGGAAGGCCTGGCTGAACCCCACAAGGGTTTAGTAAGGGCATTTGATCAAATTTCATCACAAGACACCATCAAAAGAGCTCTTAATTTGGAGGATTCGGTGAATAAGGAGTAAGCACAGATTATACTCCAAGAAAGTAACTCCTATTTTGCCCAAAAAACCTTTTTAGAACAATATACCACCTCCCAAGGCATCATCTCCTAAGCCAAGTCAAACAGAGGTGTCTAAGAATGAACTTCGAAGGAAAAAGCTATGTTTCACATGTAGAGAGATCCATGGCCACCAGGACATAGGTGTTGGGGAAAGGACAAATACATTACATAGAGATAGTTTTTGATGAGGATTGAGAAAATGATGAGCTTGAGGCTGATAAGGAGGTAGAAGAGATTGAGCGTGAAGTCTCAAGGAGGAGAGCATTTAGGAGGTACATTGGCAAAACTTTCAAGGGAACCAAGATATAATGCTTTCCGTGTTAGAGGAGTTTTGCGTGGACAAAAGATGACAGTTCTTATTGATAGTGAGGCTACTCACAATTACATTGATGGAGGGCTAGTTACTAAAAGGAGAT
Source organism: Thuja plicata (assembly GCA_018584345.1). Lineage (NCBI taxonomy): Eukaryota > Viridiplantae > Streptophyta > Pinopsida > Cupressales > Cupressaceae > Thuja > Thuja plicata. The sequence continues at coordinate 3,704,972 of MU224270.1, forward strand.
TGAAGGCAAAAATCTTTGAAGGGTTTAATGTTACAGTTGCAAGTGGGATGATTCTTCCTTGTAATAAAAAGATTCCAGAAATGGAGTTGATTATGGGAGAATATAAGATGAAAGATGATTTCTGTATTATCAATATGGGAGACATAGAGGTGGTTTTAAGAGTGCAATGGTTGTACTCATTTGACAAATATGAACAAAGTTATCGGACTACAGAGTTATCATTCCTATTTGATGGGAAGAGAGTAGTCCTACATCGTCTTTCTAATGGTGGACCCATGACGGTTTTATTTAAGAGGATGGAGCAAGCTTTTTCTAGAGACCAAGCGGCATGGACAGTTGAATGTTTAATTATAGACAAATGTCCCTCAAAGGGTGGAAGGTCCTACAATGTGGATATTCAATCCATTTTGGGGGAGCATAGCAAGGTCTTTGAAGACATTCCTCCTATACTACTGCTAGATAGAGGTTTCAATATATAATTGAGCTTGCGGAAGGAGCAAAACCATTCATCACCACTCCATATCACCGTCCCAGGATATACAAGGAAGAGACCGAGAAGCCAATTGAGGATCTATTGGATATGGGGGCACATAATGCCTAGTTCCAACCCGTTTGCTTCATCCACAATTTTGGTTAAGAAGAAGAATTGGACTATGAGGATGTGCATCTGTTATAGAGCCCTCAACAAAAGGACAATAAAAAATTGCTATCCCATACCCGATTTTAAGGCAAGAGATGAGGATGTGCACAAAACAACTTTTAGGTGTCATTATGGGCATTATGAGTTCTTGGTCATGCCATTTGGTTTATACTTTAACCAATGCACCTGCCACCTTCCAATCAGGCATGAATCAAGTATTCATTCTTTAGTTGAGGAAATTTGTATTGGTTTTCATTTATGACATTTTGATTTCTAGTAAGACATGGGATGATCATTCAAAGCATTTAGATGAAGTGCTTGGCTTACTTGAGCAACATTCTTTCTATGCCAAGGGCTGACTAAAATTATATATTTGGGGTTCAAGATTAATGCCCAAGGTGTTGGTATGGATGAGGAAAAGCTCAGGGCAATCCAGGATTTGCCTAGACCAAGGAATTCGATATATTTGAGAGGATTTGTTGGATTTTGCAGATATTATAGAAGATTTGTGAAAGGTTTCTCACAACTCGTGGCTCCTTTGACAGATATGACGAAAAAAGGAGCATTCTCTTTGAGTCCAGCAGCCCAAGAAGCTTTTGATAAAATTAAGGAGTTAACAAGTTCATGTTCTGTGTTGGCAATTCCAGATTTCTCACTTCCTTTTGTTCTAGAATGTGATGGTTCAGGAGAAGGCATTGAGGCTGTATTGATGCAAAATAAACATCCTGTAGCATATGAGAGTAAGAAACTCAAGGAGTTTGAACAGAATTTCTCTATCTATGACAAAGAGATGTTGGCTATTATACATGCTCTAGCCAAATTTCAACAATGGTTGGTTTGTGGGAAGTTTGTGGTCAAAACGGATCATAATAGTTTGAAATTCTTTCTCAACCAAAGGATTTGAATGATAGACAGTAGAAACGGGGAAGAAAATGTGAAGCCTATGATTTTGATATTGAGTATGTAAAAGGGAATAATAATGTGGTGGCTGATGCACTCTCTAGGAAGCCTTATTTCTATTCTATAACTGATATATCTGCTCATTGGAAGGCTTTTATAGTGGCCAAGTATGTTAAGAATCCAATTGCTAATGATATTTTGGAAGGGTCATTGCAAGAATAGGTTTAAAGTGATTGATGAGCTCATCTTATATAAAGATCGGGTGTATCTAATGCCTGAATCTTGTTGAGAGATGGCTGTGTTCGGATTGTGCCAATACTGGAATACCTACATATTGTTGACACACACACACACATATATATGTTAAGCAAGTATGAATAACTAATGGCATGATACTGTTAACAACATTATCCTATGTTATGTGATATACCAAGGAAGCCACGATACATAGTAATCGTGACTATCTTTACACAGTCCCGATACTATGTATCGGGCACCTTGTTATTATACACCAACTCGTGCTATCGGGTGCCTTGTGTTAGGCGACAGGTTATTCATTGTGTTTATAACACTAACTAAGTATTATGGTTAAGAGATGTTAAACAAACAGCCATGTAATGAAGTGACATGATCATAAGTATACATGGTCGTGTCACTTCATTATATGACTGTTCAATACATTATATATACCCTACCGTGGTTGGAGAATAGATCAATAACAAAGGCAATCATATTCTACAATACCACACTTGTATATATCATTTCTATTGGACGATCTAGGT
>MU224270.1:3713197-3733522 GCA_018584345.1 Thuja plicata
TTTGTGTCTACAAGCAATTTGGTTAAATCACACAAGAGATGACCTGGTGATCAGTATAAAGACAAATTCATTGAATATCATACACAATCAGGGAGCTGTACCTGTCAATTCAGAGGGCAGTGATAGATAACATACACTGACCCATTTGTTGGTGGACATCCTTTTGTTCTCTCACCTTGGGGTATAGAGAGTCAAAGATTGAAGATCTTAAGAGAGGACAAACTGTTAACCAACACGATTTTACTATGCTCAGAAGTCAGCGATATTAGAATATATATCAGCGATTTACTTCTACAACGAGACTTGATTATTAAAAGGCAGCGATTATAAGAAGCAGCGAAATGGATTATCAAGGTAGCGATTACAAGAAGCAGCGAATTTGGTTGTGGAGGCAGCGATTACTGTGCTGTTGCTTCAGTGTGCATTACTCAGTGATCTACTAGCTATCATCTGCTAGTGGCATCAGAAGTATATACTCAAATTACATATTCATTATCGAGAAAGCCACTGGAATTATCGAAAGTTGCATTTCCTTATCATAAGTGTTTATAAACACTTGATTGCAGTTGCAGTTCGCCATTTTGGTGCTGGATCTGAACTAGCCCCAGCAATAGCATTGGAAGTGCATACAAGACGTTGATATTGACAGCGACATTGTTGAAGATCGAAAGCATCAGCGATATTGTTTACCGTCGACAACAAATACGATTCAAAGGAACAATGGCATATTATAAACAACGATATTGACAGCGACAGTGCTGGAAGTAAATACAATCAAAGTCCATCGATTTTGTGGAAGTATAACAACAATATTATCACAGCGACTATTAGAGTCAACGGTTCATTAAGTGCAGCGACTATAACAGCGACTTGTTAACTTAAATCGTTGATATTATTATTCAACTGAATCTCGATATTGAAAACAAGTATATTAAAATTGTGAACAAGGTCTGATAAATATATATAAAATCTTTATGCCAAACAGAATGAGAGTAGAAGACAGACTCGAAGGAGCATATAACTTTGTATCATGGAAAATTCGCGTGATTGCAATCCTTCAAGAAGTTGAATTAGATTCATATATTGAAGAAGATAAAAAGATGCCTGAAGAACCAGAGAAACCAACATGGAAAAGGCGCAATAATAATAATAATTAAGTGGGTTCAATTTTGATCAATTTTGAACATTTGTACAGTCGATGGTAATCCGAGTGTGCCAAATTTTGAAGAACTGTACATTTGATGACATAATGGGTGAGTCAATCAATATTCTGATATGGTTAGGAAGCAAAATCTACATGATATACTCATATGACTATTTTGTATTCGAATGTAAATATCCGAACCTTTTGTAATGTTCTGAAAATATGTTATATTGTAATTGGGCAAGGATTCCGGGTTTTCTTGCTAAGTTCTTTCCTGGATGAGCTCTTGAACTAGCTTATTTATATTATTAATATATTCAGTGGTTAGCCCACTTTTGCTTAAAAAAAAAAAGCTAAGAAAATAATTATTGATGTCGTAAAAGATCACATTCTTCCATCCATAGCAAGATTATCTACAACATATGAAGTGTTCAAGACTATTCAAAATACATATGAGATCAATAATGCAAGCAGGTTGCTCACCTTAAAACAACTCATGAGTATCAAAATGGATAAAGGGGAAACAATCACATCTTTTTTCCTAAGAATTCCTGAAATAAGAGATCAACTTTTCACTATTGGAAATAATGCAAATGATCTTGAAATATCTCTAATAGCTCTAAGAGGGTTACCACTTTCTTGGGAATCCTTTATTCAATGCATATGTGGTCGACCTCCTCTACCAAAGTTCGAACAACTTAGGAATGATTGCTTTCAAGAAGAATCCCAGTTAATTTCAAGAGGAATAGGCCCAACTAAAGAGGGAGAAATTCAAGCTCTACATGCGAAAGAAAACGACAAAAGGGAAAAGAATTTCAAAAGGAAAAGAGGAAACCACAAAGATCTCTCCAAAGTTCAATGCTACAAATGTGATAAGTTTGGACACACTCATAGGTTCTGTCCAGAAAGGAAGAAAAATCATGCAGCCATTGTTGAAGTCAGAGAAGAGGAACATTTCTTATTCTAAAAGAATTGTAAAGAATTCTGCATTTCTGTTGGGATTAATAGGGAGTATTCAGTACCATACAATCCTCAACAAAATGGATACAGAATCTATGTTCCAAGACAAAGATCTGTTGAAATCAGCAGGGATGTGAAATTTGAAGAAAACGTTAGTCATAAAGAAAGTGAAAATGATTTACTTACAAAAATAAATGAAGACTACACAATTGAGAATCAGAGGGAGAACATCACAAAAAAAAAAAATGTTATCAAGTTGGTTTACGTCAAGACTGAAGAAATGTTGATACTTTCACCAAGCCCTTGCTAGGTTGAAAATAGAATACTTCAGAGGAAAACTTGGTATGGCTAAACCATAGTTGTAAATTCTGAGATTAAATCTCAATTATGTGTATTTTATATTCACGAATATTATAAATGGAAAATATTGCAATATTACTCTTGTGTTATTTTATGAAAGGTGACGATCTTTCATATGTGTTGGGTTCCTATTGCTAAGTGACGACTTAGACAAAAGCTTGACCTAGTGTCAGGTATGACTTTATTGTAGTCAGTCCTAATACTGAATTTTTGGAGTTATTAAATCCAGTTACGAATTGGTCGGGGATTATAATGTGTGAATCAAGATTAGACTACTTTAAGTTGCTGTCTTGGAATGTCCCGGATATCTTGATTGTTATCGCTAAATCTAGTTCCGAATTGGTCGGGGATTGCGATAACTCTTCTATCAGGATGCGTACATTATTAATGTCCCGAGCTGTGTCGGATATCCTGATATGAAGTGATGTTTAGTTTCACTAAAATCTAGTTCCGAATAAGTCGGGGATTGTGATAACACTCTGTTCAATCCTCTCTTGCTAAGAGGGAGTGTTGAGAGATCGTTGTGTTCGGATTGTGCCAATACTGGAATACATACATATTGTTGACATATATATATATATATGTTAAGCAAGTATGAATAACTAATGGCATGATACCATTAACAACATTATCCTATCCTTATTATTATACACCAACTCGTGCTATCAGGTGCCTTGTGTTAGGCGTCAGGTTATGCATTGTGTTTATAACACTAACTAAGTATTATGGTTAAGAGATGTTAAAAAAACAACCATGTAATGAAGTGACATGATCATAAGTATACATGGTCATGTCTCTTCATTATATGACTGTTCAATACATTATATATACCCTACCGTGGTTGGAGAATAGATCAATAACAAAGGAAATCATATTCTACAATACCACACTTGTATATATCATTTCTATTGGACGGTCTAGGTTTCACAACAAATCTAAGATGAAGGAAAGGATTTTGAGGGCATGTCATGACACCACTTGTTGGTCATTTGGGCTTCTACAAGACACACAAGCAAGTGAGAATGTTTCATGGAAAGGGCTTAAGAATGATGTGTTACAACATGTTAGAGAATACATGCAATGCCAACAAAACTAAATGGAGCATGTTTTTCCAGTTGGCTTATTGCAATCTCTACCCATTCCAAATAAAAAATGGGAGAGCATATCCATGGACTTTGTTTACTGCCTAACTCAACTACTTACAAAAGTAATGAAAATGCACATTAATAGAACATAGAAAATAACAATATATTCACTGTGCATATTCGGAAGATATGTCATTTATTACCAAGCAATGGATTTGCAATCAGTACATCACACTAGAGAGATCGATAGATCTCCCAACTACAACCAACTACAATATAGTGTACTAGGTTGATTAAGACTACCAACCGCTGGTAAATGCCAATTGTTAACCAACAAGAAGTCAGGAACTATCATCCCAATTACAAATCATAACAATACTTATTTAGCAAACTACATTATATACTTTTGTCGACGACATCAGTCCCCCCCAAAAGAAAGTCGTCTTCTAGATGAATGAGACAAAACTGGGAGCTGGACACAACAAAACTAAAGAGCAATTACTGAGAGGGGGAAGGGTAAGAGGATGTCCTTGTATGCATGGAGGACGTCAAAGTAGAAGCCTGAGGGTGTTTTTGCTGAAGGCATTGCAGGCGTTGGTTGACCATGAACTCTCTCTCTACCGAGCTGCCTTCACCATGTTGGGGGCCTCCAATTTCTTTTTGGTTTTCTCAGGCTCCTGTTCCCTTTGCTAACCACTTGCAATCCCTCTCTGCTATTCTTGTTTGCCAAGCTAGGTGGTCTTCTTTGCCAATTGTCTATCCTTCTTTGCCAACTGGTTCTCTATTTCAACCATTTTCTCCAATGCCGTAACTTGATTGTGCTCATGGGATAGTTGCTCTTGGGACTTCTAAATCTGATCTGCCAACTCCTTCCGAGTAGTCTTAGCTAGGTGAAGAGCCCTATCCCGTGACTGGGTAGCTTTTTCCATTCAAGCCACATGCTTGTGGTAGCAAAGGAAAAGGTCTCGGAAGCACAACTCCTTTCCATGGAGTGCTCTTAACACTTTGGCGTGTTTACCTCCAATTGTTGACTGCGGATGATGCCAAGCAAATAGCATCTTGGCATCTACATGCACGGTCTTTCTCGGGAAATGAAACACTTGAAGAACTCTCTCTGGAACTCCACTTGCATGAAGGTGAGAATTTGCTCGGTTGAATGTGCTACTAATGGGTCATGGTCAATAGCCAAGTCCCGAGCAATGACCTCCACTATATCCATGAACGTCACCATTGCTTGCAGTTCTCTAATGTACTGCTCAATTGTACCAACAAGATCATATAGATTCGACTGGCCCAACCTAAAAACAATACCATCGATCTCAGTGGATGATGATTCTTGTGGAATTGCTGTGCGAGTTGGCTCTTTGGTCGGTTGGACCTTGCTGGCGGGTGCGAGCGTGGGCTCTAGAAGCGGGTGTGGATGCGAATGCTCACCTTGCATACCTTGCATTGACTATGGCTCACCTAAGAAAATTCTACCATCATTGCCCCCTCTATCCTGATATTCTCCAAAAGTAACCCAAGAGACTCCACTGGAGAGGCACCTGGTGGTACCCTGTTTATGTCTATCCAAGTGTTAGTGTCATCTTCTAGCTCTGTAGTCTTGTCTATGGGAAGTGTGTTGTTTGCTAGAAGTGTGCTGGCTGCTGGAAGTGTTACGACTAGCACTGAGGGTTCCATCGCTTATTGTGGTGGGATCGCCACTGATGGATCTGCAAGCAGTGGTACGGTTGGTGAAGGTGGGGCTGCCACTACTGGGACTTTTGGCGGTGGTACAACTATTGCCAGTATGTGAACTAATGCCAGGGGTGCTATAGTCGTGTCCTCAACAGGAATGACCTCCATGTCTTCCTTTGAGCATGCCTCCACTACCACTAAAACTTCCTCTGCACTCTCGCTTGAAGAAGGTAACTTTATTGCCTCACCCTTGCCATCGCTCTTTGAGTCTTCCCTCTTCTTCCTCTTCCTCTTGGCTAGCGGTGTTAGCTCCTTGTCACTCGATTGTACTTTGAGGTTTGACCAATAGAATGTGGTCAGCCAGGAAACATCACTTGGCCAACTTCTTGCAATCTACACAACTTGTTTGGGGGTGCCTAAGAATGAGCCTCATAGAGGCAGAGATAGATCACATGCTGAGTCATATAGAAAGCCTTGTGCTTCATGCACAAGGACTCTTTGATCTTCTTGGTGAGTATGCATACCCACTTGTATACTTTACCAATGTTGAGACTCACCATGAGGTCTATCATCCAAACAACAATGTCAAATGCCTTGGTTGGACCCGAGTCTACTTTTAATTAAATCTAGTACATATAACCTCTTAGCCATGGCAATAAAATTCTTCTTGAGTCCCCTATTACTACCGCTGCTCCATATGCTATCTTGTTCTTCCTTGGTGAGATCTGCTTGACACTCTCTTAAGGAGGGTCTCTTGTGTTGACATGCCATCTTTTCACTCAGCTTGGTGGTGGAAGCTTCCCTCAAGGGTATTTTGCATACCCTCATAAATTCAACAAACTAAAAGGATATAGTGATCTCACAGCCCTTATACTAAATGATAGATTTGTGGGAATGCCCATTGTACTATATGGGAATGCCCATTGTACTATACCACCATGGCTTTCAAATAGGGCTCAAAATCCTAAGCATTGAAGAAAGGTAGTTGCGAGGCCTTATCTACTTGCGTGTGGGTGAGTGCCATCTTGAGTGGATGAAGTTATCTTTGGTGTCTTGCCATCAAGGTTGTCACTCAGACGGTGATGGTGTCGACAATAATGCTATCATCTCTGCTATCTTCCCTAATTAAATGTAGGATTTGAATCTTCCCTTTGCTACTACTTTCCATTATCGATACTTGTATTCTTTGAAATGAATAATAACCAGTGTTACCTAGGGATGCTTTTTGGTCATAATTTGACCTGTCCCAGAAACTCGGAAACTTTCGGAAACCCGTCTCCTGGGTGTTCCATAAAATTATTAAATAATGTTTGAGTTTTGATAATTTGTTTGACTTCCACTCTCACGTGAACTCTCAATTTAAGTTATTTAACACAAATGTTATATGTTAAGGTTCTATAATGTATATAAGCATGCTTTATCCATGTTTTTGAGTAGGGATCATGTATGATCTTTTTACCATCATGAAACCTTATCTTTGTTGGAGGTGGTCTGCACAAGAAGCTAATTAAGTGGGGCTTTGTTGTGGTATTGCTACTCCTAATATTTCCTTGTTGTTTTTGATTGGAAATTCATCTAGTAATCCTCTCAGTCTCGAGTTAGAAGCCTCTTTACACTCTATGTAGTCCGTATTGATTGCGATTGGTGTCACCCTCCTTATATAGTTTCAACTTTGATAACTTTAACTGTCCTTTAGCAGAGTGCTGTCTAAATTCTCTAGTTTGATGGCTCCATTCTCACAAACTTCTCAAACTTTAAAGGGACCGATTCATCACACCTTGAACTCACTTGACTTGATCTTGTTACAACCATTATATTTCAAAACTAACTCTCTCTGCTGGAACTTCATTCTTTAGAGGTGTTTATTGTGCCAATACTTTCACCAGTCGTTGCATGTTATCCTTGCCTTTGGTCATGCTCTTTGTGTTCTTGAGCCTATTCTCAACTGCTATTCTCAGGCTTAGTACCATGTACTCTACAGGGACAATCGCTTCCTGACCATACATCAATTGGAAGTTTGTATGCCGTGTCATCACTTTTGTATGTTATACGGTATGCCCACAGTATGGATGACAATTTCTCCTCTCAGCCAGCCTCTTCGATGCCACATGATTTATGAATGATTGACACTAATATTTTGTTCGTTGATTTGGCGTGACCATTTGCTCTCGGGTAGTATGAACTTCACAAATTGTAAATGATTCGGAACAATGTCATCATCAATCTAATGACATGACTTGTGAAGTGTACTTCCTGATCACTTGTCAATTGAATTGGAACAACACACCTCGTGACAATCTGCTCATAGATGAATCTTGCTGTGTTCACAATCGCGCTATCTGATAATTCTCTTGCCTCCGCCTATTTGGTTAGGTATACTGTTGCTACCACTATGTATCGACATTGATGTAGTTGGCTTACCTTCAGTGGACCAACGAAATGTAGTTCCCACTTGTCGAACAACCCTTGAGGTTGTGAAGGGAACAACGATATATAATCTTGCTTGAGAGGTTTGCCCGTTCTTTGGCAATTGTCACACCCCACTACCCTCTCTCGGCCATCGGTGTGCCTTGTTGGCCACCAAAACTAGACCAATAAAACTTTCTGAGTTGTAGCATTCGGTGCCATGTGTCCTCCCGAGAGACCTTTATGTGCTTCCTCTAGTGTGCTAGGTATTTCCTCCTGCATTACATATTGCTTGAGAACTTTATTTGACCACATCTTGTATAATACTCCATTTACTAGTTGGAAGGTTTTTCTTTTCAAGGATAGCTTTCTTATCTCTCCTTTTGGCATTTCTCTGGAGAACATACCTGTGGACACATAATCCCCAATATTTTCGTACTTGGGTGGTAGTGTAGTAATTAGGAACAAGTGAGCATCGGGGAAATCCTCGTTAACTCCAATTGGTTCTCCCAATTTTATCCTTGAGAGTTGATGGGCTATTGCATGACTTTTCCCTGGTTTGACGATGATGGTGAATATGAACTCCTAAAGTAACAACAACCATCTACTCACTCGTCCCTGGATGATTGGTTAGTTCACTAGATATATAAGCACTTGGTGATCCACATTGAATGTAGACGGTGTCGCCAACAGGTGGTTTTTGAATTTATGCACTGAGTATACCATCCCGAGTGCCTCCCTCTAAGTCATGTTGTAGTTCTTTTCTGCTTTTGACAATAGCTGACTTGCAAAAAATACAGGGTGGTGTAGCCCTTGGGGACCCACTTGCATGAGTGTTGCTCCAATCACACAATTTGATGCATCCACATGTACATGGAATTCCTGACTTCAATTCCGGCATGCAAAGATTGGTGAATTTATTAGCCTTGTCTTTAGCTCGTTGAAGGCCTTCTCTTGGTCTTCAGTGCATAGAAATAGTTGGCCTTTCCTCGTCAACATGTCAAGTGGGTAAGAAATCTGCGCAAAATTCTTTATAAATCTCTTGTTATGACCAACATGCCCAAGGAACAACTTGACTCCTGTCATATTCTTAGGGGCTTCCATTTGCACAATTACCCATATCTTGTTGGGATCTCTCTTTAATCCAACCTTACAGACAACGTGGTCAAGTAGCTTGCCTTGGGGTACTATAAATCTGTAATTCTTTGGGTTCAGTGCCAATCATGCTCTTCTACATTGTTCCATACACCCTCAGAGTGCTTTAAGGGTCTATAATTTCAGTGATGTCAAGATAGGATTTATGCTTGGTAGGGCATTTGCTAAGCACACAAGTACAATGGGTTACAACTATCCAAGAGTGCAGTCAGAGTGATATCAATTAATTTTATTACATTCTTAGGAAATATGCAAGTTATGGGCTTCCTGGTTGGTATAGGAATTACTGATCACAATAGCGAACCAGAGTAGTTTTTATCATTTGGAATTGTATGAATTAAATGATTGATTTAAATTCAATGATGAATGTACAATTCACTTTTTCAAGGAATTTTTATCTAATTGAGGAAGGCAGAATTCCAACATTCATTCAACAGATTAAGCTTTGAATTGGCTTATTCTCTCTGATTTTTGAGGCACTTTTATTGCATTTCTTTTTTTGCCAGCATTTATATCCTGGGTGTTCAATGACAGCCATTCTCAGAGAGTATTTACAGGTGACCTAACTCTCAGAGGTAACACAGCTTATTTGGCCCTCTTACCTTGTTGTAATACAAAATATTTATAACATGATAAAATGGACAGTGCTTATTTATTTCCAAAATGTCTTTATTCATACACATGTGACATGCTGTTAAATACTTGAAACAACTAGCTTCTAACCAACCTTAGTGCAATATTTGATTTCTAACTTATCCCATGGCCTGTGGTAGTCTCGATTTACAGCAAATGGACTATTTTAAGTTTTTGAGTTCAATTTGACCATTGAAAATGAAATTAGAATTTACATAGCTACAGTTAAATTTTGTTAATTCTAAATAATACTTGACTTAGTGTCAGATCTAGTTCTTTTGTATTGTATTGTATCACATCTATAAAGGCTGAGAACAATTTGTCAACTACAGTCTTAGATATTTGATGGAGCTAGCTAAATGTCTAACAAAAATTCTTCATGGTGTATGGCAAACCACCTATATATTGTCAAGTCATTGATTCATTGTAGTAATATGAATAACTCCATTTTTTCTATTTCTTTTTTATCAGAATCAGGTCGATGCAAAAGTTGTGGTAGCTGGACTATCAGCAACGTGCAGCCAAAAAATACATAATCAACTGGTGAGTTGAAATTTTGTTTTACCTTATTCTTGTTCTGTCCATCATCTCACAGGTTTCCCCAAGAATATAGTCTTTTGCATGTGATGCATCTTACAATAGTTTTTTCCTTCAAAAGGGCATATTGGGACATAATGTCTTTGAAAGCGCAATTTTTTTAGGTTGAAAATTGAAATAAGACAGTTATTTTTCAATGCATAAATAAATTTTTTGAATTTGTATTTCTTCTCCAAATTGTGTTTATTACATGTGTTTCACTAATTTGTTTTTTTCAAAATTCATATACTTTCTGATTCACATTTTCAGTGGTTGGATATTTCTAGACATGAAATTCAGAATGAGGATAGAAAAGACAAACATTATGCGTTCATTTCATTGTTTTGTCAGGCCCCTTGCCAAATCCACAGGGAACCCTTGGAACTTGGAACTTGGGATGCTTTTTGTTTTTTGCCAGGCAACTACTTGTTAAAATCTGGTGATGTAACCCAGTTTTGGGTCCCAGATTAGCCCATTATATCTGTCAGGTTATAGGAGTTATTAAAAAAAACATTTTTTAGATGAAAATATTGTGAAACCCCGAGATTATGAATTTTACTATTAAGCGCATTTGTTTTGCAATCTAAAAAATTTATTGTGCATGCTTACCTAGGTTCAAGTATTCTTGAGGGAATTCAATTATGCTGAACATTTGTTTCAAATTTCACCTACCTGGTTTATTGATTCATAATTGTTTCATAGAGGACTTCCTGTCTTGTTCACACTTTAAATTGTTTTCTTTTGTTATCCGCTTCTGATAAGAGATAAGATATGGAAACTCAGTAAGCTATGCTATCTTCGTACTCTGAACTTCTCAACTTCTCATATGGGTTCGCCTGAGTAGCACAATTTCCTGAGATCTTTATTCTACCTATAGGCAGGTGTGGAAAGAATGCATAAAGACAGCAAGTATGTACTGTTCTTGGATGATGATGCTAGACTCCATCCTGGATCAATTGGTGCTTTAACAGCAGAAATGGAGAAAAAACCAGAGGTTGATTATTTTCTTTAAAAGTTCGCTTTTTCTCATTAATTGTGACTGTGTCAAAAATATTTCTTTGAGTATCATTAGAGTCTTATTTTTAAAAATTTCAAGTATATCTCTCATTTTGTTTGGGTTTGGCGTGAATTGCAGATTTTTATCCAGACAGGCTATCCTTTTGACATACCTTCTGGTAGTTTGGGGAGTTATTGCATTTATGAGTATCATATGGTATTCTCTCTCATTTTATAATTTCTCTCTTTTTAACTCTTCTGTGCCGAATCACAAGTCCTGATTTTTCTCCTTGATTGTATAGTTCCTTTTATTTGCACTTTTATTACTTAAGTGCCTGTTAAACTGTAGCTCCTAACTTTGCAATTTATAGTTGTTATGTTTCTAATTGTTTCTTTTTGTGGATCAAATAATAGTGGACTTTTATGTCTGTTTAACGAGTTATTGCATTTGTGAATATCATATTTTAGTCTTCTCTCGTCCTTTAATTTCTACTCTTTTAAATCTAGTTGTTCTGAATCCGAAATCTTTGTTTTTGTCCTTGATTGTAAATTGCTTCTCATCTGCACTTTAATTATCTAAGTGTGTGTTAAACTGTGGATCACAGCAGTGTAATTTACAACTGTTGTGTTTCTAATCAGTTACATTTTATGGATCAAATAATTGTTTATTTTATGTCATCTATTATTCAGAAATCAAGGTTCAGTCAACCATAATTGTTTATATTCATGTCAATATTTTTCCTTTGCTAATGTGGTTCTGTTTAGACTTATCACGTAGTTATTGCAATTGGAATAGTAATTATCTATATTTGTGTGCTAAAGACATGAGAATATTGCCTTTAATAAATAGGAAAGTATCATCGATAACCTTGGCCTTGGATCTTCATTGCATGTCAATGAGCTTGCTTGAAATAAGAGGAAAGAAAGAATGAAGTTTGTAGAAAAATAAACTCTTCTAGATATTTACGACCTGTATGTGCATCGCATGTCAACAAATTTGCTAGCAGCATGTCGTTCTAAGAATCTTGACATCATGTATTTGAGACTTTTTATACCAAAGTGGAAGAATTGGGAAGAAAGAATGGAGTTCATAGAATAACAATTCTTCTTGATGGATGAGAGACTGTGTAATCAGTTAAGGAATAGTTGGAGGAGTTAGACATTACAAAGAGACTGTGTAATCAGTTAAGGAATATTTGGAGGAGTTAGACATTACAAGTGACTTTGTCACACACCTACTAGGTACGTATATGATAAATATGTAATTTTTAAAAATTGAATATAGAATATGAATATAATAATAGATAGGTGTAAATGAATGAATAGGGTGATATGCTATTTATATGTGGATTAAGGGGCACGTTTGATAGGATTTTTCCTGTCATAGTGAAAGGTCACATCTCTTGGTAACAAACATTAGTAATTGATCAGAATTAGTTAGGTATATAACATACATCTAGATTGGAGTTATATTTCCACTAAATGAAAAACTATTAAACATGAAACCCATTTGGGTGAAACATATTACTAGATAAATCATAAAACCAGTGCAGGACAAGATTGAATACTACTGTTATGAACTTATGAGGTAACTGCATTGTGCTGATCACTTCCTCCATGTAGGAAGAAATTCTCCCAGTTTCTTCTTGCAAAGGGGAAACCATGAACCAAACCTTTTTGTAGTCATTGTCCTTTCCTCTAATAGTAAAACATTTGGAAACAGCATTTCAATGTCTTGGATTCTTTCTGCCAATTTTTCCAACTCCAGAGCAGTTACTAAAATTTGATAAGGCATTGCCAGTTTTGACTTTGAGTAAGTATAATTCCAAAGTGGGTCCAAGCATACTGAAAGAATGGGTTTGTTGTTAGAGTACTAGTTAATTTCCTCACAAATGCCCTCTTGTTGGAATTGTATAGGTTGAGTAGGTACTGATAGAGATTGACAGAATTCAAGCTTCTAGTTGTGAAGCTGATCTAGTTGTACACAATATGTATAATGACTAACAATTCAGATGGCTATTATAAGTTCTTGGAGGGTATCAGATAGCCTTGTAGACTCCAAAATGGCATTCAGATGAAGAATTGTTAAAGAGGCAAAGCAGGCACCACGATACATTTAAATGTGTATCTATATTAAGGGTTTTTTAATGCATATATACTGAATACACCTTTTCATTATTTCCTTAATAAAGGGATGCCTCAATGTACTCTAGAACAATGGATTAATATACTATTATACACCATCTTGTTGACTGTACATTTCTGCACCTGACTATTTGTGTATTTGTGTGCCACCATTATTTTCTGTACTTTATTGGTGATCTGACTGCTATGATCACTATGCAATGGTCATTGTGTGAGTTGTCTTCCACAGTAACTTTATCTTGTTTAATTGTGTCTCCTCATGAGTGTCTGAAAGTGGTTAAATGGGATTACTAAGTTAGCATTTCCCATCACAATATCTGTTCTTGAAGTCAAATGATATGCCTTCTCAAAATAGGTCAACACTCAGGAAAATGAAAATATGAATGTTTAAGTTAAGAGAAGCTGATGATGATCTTGTATCAGATTGGACATGAGAGTAGCTATTGAATCCCATATACTTTGTGCAGACCAGAAGTGCAGTATAAGTTGTCTGCATTGTAAACAAAAAGAAGATAGGAGTGAACAAATGACGTTGTATTGTAGCACCATGATTGTTGTAATAACTTGTTGCTTTGGTAAAACATAGTGAAGGATGTTTGGAACTGCTAGTCAAACATTTTTTTATTTCTATAATTAAAAATCATATGTTAAAAAAGAAAAAGAACGTGTAGTTGCCAATCTCATCAAATTATGATGCCAAAATAGAAAGACCTTGAAGTTTGTGTTTACAAGAAAATTCTATTCCCACGTGGAGATGTAGATATAGGAGGCGTCTATCCAGCCATCAAAAAACTAAATCTTACCAAGGAGGGACTTAGTTTTTTTTAACTCTCCTTGGTAAGATTTAGTTTTTTGATGGCTGGATAGACACTGGCTTAGATATATGCCCATTTGCATATGTGGATAAGTCACTCACCAAAAAGTGGGAATTGTACAAATCTGAATAATGCAAATTGATGATTGGAAACATAGAAAAAGCAATATTGATGATAGAAGCGTAGAACACAGGTTTACTACTAAGAGGAGGGGGGGGGGTGAATTAGTAGTAAATGAAACCTAACTTTTTATCCAATTAATTTGATTTGTATGCTAAATCAAAATAATCAAACTGAAAGTGAAACAAAGCATCACAAAATAGGAGACACTGTACACAACAAATATGACGTGGAAATCTAGAGGGAAAAACCACTTCGAGTAATCCTGCTAGGATCTACTGTCCTATTCCAGCCTCACAAATCTGAAAGCAATTACAATCTTAAGGGCTCCATCCCTAAGGAGTCTCCAAACCCCTGTTCGAGAGAACCAACTCTTACAAACGAGCACCTACTCAACTCTTCTCAAGTATCAACATTCTCATAACATAAGCACCCACTCAAATAATCTCAGCATCAACTCAAACAATTCTCAAAACCCCAACCTTAAGAATATTACAGCCATTAGAAAATAAAAACTGATTACAGCCTGTGAAATTTTTCTTTACAGGATAAGTAGACAAGTAATTACTTTTTGAATAGATTTCAGATATGTCAACTGTAACTTCAAGAATCCTTCTGTAAACTGAATCCAAAATGTATCAATCAGCAAATATGATCTGAGACTAAGCTTGTCTAGTATGAATTTGATGGAACAAAATTAGATCATTGTTTAATGTTATAATTTGACAGAGAGCAACTTCAAAAGAAATAGAGAAAGTTTTGACAATCAACAAATCCACTGTCACTGTTATACCTGAAATAAATCTTTACCAGTTTCAGGACCTTCTGCATATCTTTCTTGTCAATGATCTTCAACTGGAAATATCCTTTACTTCTTCCTCTTTGACAGCACTGTAATATTTATTCATGTATTCCTCACATTGTTATTTTCCACAGCTGTATATTCCTTTCGAATGAAGAGAATATTTATAATGAGCACCGTAGGAATGGAGTTGTGACAAGTAACTGTAAGAAGTTAAGAAGTTTTGTTAAGTTTCAAACTGCTGTCAACTTCCTTCCAGCATGGATACTTTATTCAAACCGCCAAACACGTATACTATGTGTTAAGGCATATTTCAGTCATCAAAGAAAAACAACGATAATTGGTTTAGACATTAACATACCGCTAAATAATCGATAGCATTATCACCATATAGTCGTTGTTTGTATCTGGGAAGACTTTTGCAGCTTTTGACCATGTTGAAAACAAGTTACTATAAAATCTTTTAACTATACAAAAGGTCTCTGATGTTGCCATGAACAGGTGGCAACCAATTTTCAACAACCGAATTTAACTAACCTCCTTCAAGTCTCTTTATAAGTGACAAATGGCAAATAAGTTCTGAAAACTCATAAATTAGATGTATCGTGCCCAGATACATACCAACGATATCTATTTTTATAAAATCCGATATCCAGTATGTTGTCCATTCTGTCTTTCATTATATGCTAAGTGTAGGATTAATACAAATGATTTAACATTTCTTGTTCTCCTCAAAGATAGATGGTCTGTTGAATAAGGCAGAGTTTATAGTCACTGTCTAATGGTGAGATGATCTTTACGGTGAGGTTTGTGATTAAGTTACATACAGTATTGCTTTATTTTATTAATAACATGTTTTAATTTTGCCAGAGAGTCAGTGGAGATACAGCCATAGCACCGGAGATAGAATTAGTATTATAACTCTGAATCATTTTTGATGTTCTGCAACTAAAACAAAATTTCTGAGGAAATACCACAATGCTGACACAAAGCCATTCGACAAATTTACAGCCTGTAAGAGTTTATACAACCATATATAAACTAGCACTTGCATCGAAAGAAGGTGCAAGGGGTACACCGATAGGTTTCTGATGTGAAAGCATTTTTTAAAATAATGTTTCGTTGTAGAAGGAATTCTTGTACATAGCAATATCCACTTTGGGTGAATTGAAGTTACAGTTTTGGTGAGTTGTGTATTTTGAAGGTAGAACCTAACAAAAGTGTAGCATTGAAATGAATTTGAACACATTAGAAAATAATGTATTTGTAAATAAAAACACAACAGGTATAAACACGACACAGTAGAAAATGAAGTTTGTTTTCCCAACAAAAATGGATAGAAAAAAACACCAAACCTGCAAAAAAAAATGTAGTTGTTTGCATGTCCTTGGATTGAAATAACTACATCCTGCATGCATTGTTGTTTTACATATTCCATCAATAAAGCCCTAGAAGAACAGAGCTAAACTATAGATACCAAAAAGGTGAAATGCAATAAACCTGAGGAGGGAATAAACGTTTCCTTACATAGCACATACTAATATTATAGAATAATAAAACAACATAAAGATACTTGATTCTATAAATTCAATAAGTTGGAAACCTTAATATTCATCCCAATCTAAAACTACAGTAGTGACAAGTTCCATAGATGCTATTCGGTACTTGCAGGAGAGGAAATATAGTCGCAAACAAGGCATGTACTTTGAGGTTTCAAGAGTGAAGTGCCTCTCATAGAATTAAAAAAACTATACAATTTGCAACACTACACCAGTTATTTCTCTACAAGTTGATGTGAAATCATAATTGAATATTTGCATAATAGAAGGAAGTGTGTTCAATTGCCATTGTAGAAACATGTTGTACTGTAGAAGGAAGTCTTGTACAAAGCAACATCCATTTAGGATAAATTAAAATTATAGTATTGAAGGATAATAGTTTTTGCGAGATTTCCCCAAAGAATGTAGCATTGAAATGCATTGAAACACAAAATTAAATGTATTTGTAAATATAAATATTTTTTGTTTATGCTTCTTCATTAGGGAGGTTGAACCTGTAGAAGAGTAAAAATTATAAGTGATCAACAACTGAAAATTGGCTAAAATAAAAGAAGGGAAAAATATGATTGCAGAAATACAAAAGAGGGTGTGCAAGTAACATCACATACCTGAGACTCATGCGAGAAAAAGTGTAAGCAAGATTCTTTCTTTCTAATAATGTTGTATGGGTTCTTTTTCATTTTGCAATAGCGATTAAAAGAGAAGGTGAGTTCAATGTGGAGGCCTTGTAGGGATTTTACTCTGGAGACTGATGTAAAGGTGAGGCCTTGTCTTTTAGTTTTACCTACATGAATTGTGTCTCTATCTAGGGGAAGGCCCTATGATTTGTGCGTAGTGATAGCCCATGCGGTAGTTAGCGCTATTTGGATGAGCCTGCCTCGGGTGATCGGTTGTATCAGAACAATGGTTGGATGTCGTTCAGCCCAGGGTAGACCATTATAGTTATCAAATTCAACTATAATATAAGTTGGAAATTGTGGGGGATTAGAGCCAAAGGGATATACAATATATTTGACCTCTCCAAGAAATACATTGACAAGACCAGCTTCTATCCATAAATTTTTTGTAAGCATGACATGTTGAAATCTACATAATAAAACTTCTTGAGAAATTTGGTCATCATTATCAGCTTCTGCGGATTGATGTTGTGTATTGAGTACAACGCAGAGTGAAATAGGTACATGTAGTTGTTTTAGCCTTTTCTTATTGTGGAGTGCTACTAGTTCAATTGTAGAAAACAAATGTATTGCTTGGTTAAACTCGTCCTGTTCAATTGAACTTAGTTGCTTGTTTGTATGTGTCATTAACAACTGCCAATCATGCTTTGTTGGTTCTACGTTACACATATTTTGTAATGCCTGACAAAATTTAATTTGAATTGGATCATCAGCCTCCTATCAAAAAATTGTCTGCAATGTTACAACAGTACTAAATTTGTTCCATAGATTTCTTGCAAGTGCTACTAGTTCATTTGTAGAAAACAAATGTATTGCTTGGTCAAACTCGTCCCATTCAATTGAAGTTAGTTTCTTGTTTGTATGCGTCATTAAAAACTACCAATCATGCTCTGTTGGTTCTACAGAGCAAGGCGCAATTGTACATTCTATTCCTATTGGTTGATGAACAAGCATGCATACCAGGGTAGCGTTCCTTACATATATTACATGTGTGCAACTGTGAAAGTGCATCTAGTCTAGTTCTAAATTTTTTAGCTGTCTCTAAAAAGTCAGAGGACGTGTTAATATCCATATCAGTAAGTGTAAGTGGAATGTGAGGCCTCAGTGTCGGAAGAGGTGTTTCAGTGGGAGTACAGGGTTGTGGTTTCTGGGAACTTGTAGAAGCTTGCAAGTGGGGAGGGAGTGGGTCACCTACTGATTGGTGCAAGTTGTGAGCACACCTAATGGTACAAAACAAACTTATTTATTCTCTGTGCCGAGCATAATAAAGGCGACTTCTCTTACGATATTGCAGATGAACGGGCTTACTGCGATGCAACTGTCTTTTAGAAGCTTGTACATTTGAATTCATTTGCTGGAATGCAAAAAAGGGAAAAATTGTATTGTCAGTATCTTTCTAATAGAAACATAATACAAGTCTTAGAGTAAAATGCTAGCAACAAAGTAAGATGTAGTTTTTTATCATTTCTTAAAGAGTAATTGAAAACACATCTCTACAAACTATTTCCAAGTAGAGTTTTATTGAATTTGAAAGGTCCTAGTGTATAGTAGAGGTATAATTTGTTGGGAATGGAAAAAATTGTGCACAGTGACATAAAAGCCAAACAAATAGAGCAAGCATTGACATTCAATTATCTCCCAAGCGATAGTGGAAGGAGAAAGTTTTAGCATCCAAAATAGAAAATATAAACATGTTAAAATAAACTCATTTAGAGCACAAGCTAAAAATGAGTGTTGTACATAGTAGATTCCATAGCACAACCATAAATACAAGCATAATATATAGCCAGGGTAGGAAAAAAAGTTTTGAAGGGGTCTTGGAACCCTTTACAAAAAAGATGTTACACAGATAGTAGTTGATACAAACAAGAGAAGAAGGAATAGTTACAAGCGGTTGTCCAAAACAAGTAATTTTATTGAAGGTCCACTATGCGCTAATGGAACATGGCACAAGATTTACTTGTAACAAATAGTTAATTTTATCTGTGAAATCAAACCTATCAACTTCAACAATTGTTGTTTTCAACTGTGTTTCATTGTTCTCTCTCTCTCTCTCTCTCAACTTTTCTCTTCTTCCTATCTCTTTCTACCTATCTCCTCTATGTCTACATCTCTCTCCCTTTCTCTTGCCATATATCCAGTGTAACCCGGGGACGCGTACTCGGCCCAAAACCCCGGAGTACCGGGTACCAGGACGTCCCCAGGACGGGTACTCCGCGTACCGGAGTATCGCCACCACCGCCCAAGCTTCGCCGTACCGCCGCCGCACCTATCGGGTACTTCGGTACCGGTACCATACTTCGGTACTCCGGCACAGTACTTCGGTACTTCGGTACTCGACGGGGTACGACCGGCGGTAGACTTAAAAAAGTGCTTTTTAAAAAAGTTTTTTAATAAAATTTAATTTTCTAATTGGTTCTTATGGAACCTTAAAAGGATGTGGGTCCCATATAAGGCCCTCTAAGCTTCATAAGGCCCATATGCTTCATTTGACATTCTCATTCATAATTTTCATTTTTGCAACAGCTGAGAGGAAGGAGTGAAAAAGAGTTGAAAGAGTGATTGGAGAGTGATTGGAGAGTGATTTTACAAGTGATTGCAAGATCAAGAGGAGCAAGAAGAGCAAGAAGATCAAGATTCATCAAGCAAAAGGTAGGGTTTTTAACTTTTTACAATGAATTTTCTTTGTTTTATTTTCAGATTTTCATTTTTTAAATTTTTTTTCTAAAACTAAATGAAAATGTTGAAAACTTGAATTCATTGTTTTAAATTTAGATTCTCATTCTTCATTCTTGTTAAAGTATTTTTAAAATTTAAAAATCTAAATGTTTGAATGCATTGTTACAATGTTATTTAAAATTTTAATATTTTTGATATACTTATTAAGTTAGGCTGAAAGTTGAAACGTATTTCAATTTCTAAACTAGTTATTTATAAACAAAAAAAATGATAAATTGAAATTAACAATTTGAATTTATGTTTTGAAATGCAGATTCTAAATGGCCTCTAGTCAAGGCATGGAATTGAATTCTGACTCTGAGGGTGCAAGTTTATCAGAGTATGGGCCTGAGCATGAGGAAAGTGACCACGGGGCTGATCTAGAAGCCGAATCTATTTATGTTGCACCAGGAAGACCTTCTATTGATTGCCCCTCTCAGGCTTTGACACCATATGCTAGGGGTGCTTATGATCCAAAGTCTCCTCTAAAACAATTT
>MU224270.1:3735749-3775800 GCA_018584345.1 Thuja plicata
TGTAGGGCTAGTTGGTGTTCCTTTGGCGGAACTTGACCGTGAGGAGTCCGATAGTTCTAGTGATGAGGACTTTGGCTTCGGGGATGATTAGAGGCCTCCCTTCCTTACATTTTGATATGATGATTTTATAGTCGTACTCATTTTGATATGAAATTTGAATCATGAATCATGATTGATATCATGCTACTCATTGTTGATTGTAATCATGATCATCTTTATGATATTTGAATATTTCATCTTTGAACAATGAATTTTGAATCTTTGATAGAATCATAGAACTAATATAATTTTATGATTATCATTATGTTACTATGAGTATGTATGTTACTATCATCTATGTTTCTATGTTGAATGTTCAATGGTTCTGGTTTGTGTTGCAATTTTCAAATTTTGCTATGTTCAAGTATTTCTGATTTCAAGAACCAATTTGGTATGCTATATAATTATATTGAAACACCCTTGGCCCCTCTGCAGCACCCCTGGCCCCTCCCCCCGTCCCCAGCCGCCGTACCCCCGCCGTACCGAAATTGAGGCCCTTCTTTTTCGCATAGCCGAAACTCGTCCTGGCGTCCCCCCGTACCGCCGTACCCCCACACCGGTGTAACTATGCATATATCTCTACCTCTCTCTCTTTATCTTCTCATATAACTCTATCTCTCCTCTCACTCTCCATTTATCCATCTCTCCATACTTCTCTAGGCTACCCAGTTGAGGGAAATGGAGATAAAGTTTTGTACACGATTAATCAACTCTTCATAATCAACACAAGGATCGATAGAAAATGTTTCACTTGTGTTTAGAAGGCATGGATCATCTGTTGGAGTTCTATGTAGCATGCTTCCTATTTCATATTTTGAGCAAGGGTTCCAAGTAGTGACGTATTTGTTAAAGAATGTTTTTTCTCTATTTACTGCATTCTCCCTACAGCTATGACATTATAATTAAAATTAAATTAAATCTATTTTCAAGCTTAAAAATATGCCTTCAAAATTGAGTTTACCTATCTTTCCACACATATCAAGGATAAAAAAATTGTGCTATAGAATTATAAAATGTTTTAGAATCCTCACCCTTAACAATTTAGAGGACAAGTAAACTATGTATTACATAATCTCACTCTGAGTATAGTTGCGAATATCTGAAAGAGAAGAGACTTTGTAAATAAACGTTATGGTCCCTAGGATAAATTAGTAACATATATAGAGTTTCCATGGGTGTATTTTATAAATAGCATATGACAAAGACTTTCATTTGCCTACATAATTAAAGAAAAGTGTCAATAACTTTATATGGGCTACATAATTAGTAACATGGTTCTTACTTCTGTCGCCCTCACTACCTGCCTCACCCTTTTTGATGCCCTTGTAAGCAAATATTTGTAGGTGAGAAATCATTTAGTAGCTTTAAAAAAATAATTAGCCCAACGAATGATGGCAAATGACTTACTGAAAAATTCTAATCCAATTGTGGAAAAAATAATAATTGAAGCGAGCAACAATGAGTGTTAAATTCTTTCTAGACTCTTCTCCCTTTCAAGGATTTCTTTAGCAGTGTCAAATTAGTGACTATCTTATGTGTTTTTTGTTTTCTACCTTAGTCCTCCCATTAGATTGTTTTTTTGTCTCTCGAGTCTTGCCTACATATTCATTACAGGTATGACATTACTCTCTGATTATTCGGTTAAAAAAAATTATCCAAAAAATGTGATCTGACATTGGCAAATTGACACCTTATTTGAGCCAGACTTTCTGAGGGACAATGTTGCTAAACATCGCAGAGGAAAAGCAAAGGCTGAAGTTTGATCAAAATATTTTCATAAATTATTTTGTCTGTATGTAAATAAACAAAGTTAACAACGCACAATTTCCATGAAATTGAAATCAAATGTGAGAAAAGAATAGAGAAAGTGCAGATAAATTTTAAGCTTGAAATCTATCATAAATGCTTGAAATCTAATAAGATATTATATCTTCTAAACTACTTTAATGCATTTGAAGGATCGAGAAGATAGATGCATATCGCAAAGAAGGATATTCGTAAAAGCCCACCAATCCACAACACATCCATAGCCTTTTCCCTCTCTGATCTTTGGAGCTATATATTTATATGTACCCACAACTTTCATGGAATGGGCACCTGTAGGTCGGGCAAGGAAGGAGCTATCTTTTTATTTTTTCTTTGGCCAATTGGTTTCATCTTTTCTTGGTACCAGACATGTTTCCTAAGTTAAAACAGGAAATAACCCTAGGGATGTCTTCAGTGGAAAAGCATTGCAAGGGCGAGGAAGAAAATCTTGCCAAAGTTGTATTGAAATGGCCTTGTCTGGCTAGATCAAAATCCACAAGCATGATGTGGTCATCTTCTTTTATCAGAATATTTTTTGGTTTGAGGTCTTTGTACATAATTCCAAGCATGTTGAGATATTCCAATGCTATCAGTACCTCTGCAGCATAAAACTTGTCATCTTGGGCTTTTTTTTTTGGGTTAGTTCCGAATCACATGAAAACCCATTTGTAGACCTTAACGATGCCTAAAAAATAAATTTCAGACCTTTTGATGCATATATAAAATACGAACCTTAAAACCCTAAATTTGAAATATAAAATTAAATTTTGCTATACATAATTTTGAAATTCAATCTCCAGATCTTAACGATGCTTAAATAGTAAAGATTCAAACTTGTTGATGCATAGCTAAAATAGGAACCTTAAAACCGTAAATTTGAAATATAAAATTAATATTGCAGGACAAGGCTGCATGTGGAATGGTGGGCTTTGAAGGATCCAGTAGATAGATTCCAACCGCATAGAAAGAGCATCTTACAAATATGTGCATAAACTACAAGAGATAAATAGAAGTACCTGTGAAAAGGCTCTGAAGTAAAATATGTGCATAAACTACAAGAGATAAATGACATAGAGGAGGAGGAAGAAATGATTAGAAAAGGTTTGTGGACACTAGAGGAAGATACCAAGTGGATTTCCAATGTAAGACAATACGGTGCTGCTCGTTGGAGTTCATTTGCCAAGCTTGCAGGTTTGAAGAGAGATGGCAAGAGTTGCAGGATGAAATGGCTTAATTATCTCCGCCCTGAACTTAAGCACGGCAGATTTTCTCCCGAGGAAGATCGCTTAATCATCAAATTGCATAATAAATGAGGAAACAAGTAATGCAATTTTCAACTTACCATCTTATAGTATTGTATGATTGGAAAACTATTTGGAAAACTATTTAGCAGCAAACTGAAAAGGCATGGCTGTAAATCTATAGGATTGTTAGTTGGACAGTTTAATGTTGACGTGAAGGGGAGAGATAAATCCGAATCATAAACCACTTTCCATCGTTGAAACTGAAAACCGAAAAGTTTAGCAGTTTTGGAGCGTGAGACAGGTTTTATTTTCATCCGTACGCGAGCGACCTTGCAAGTAAAGCCTATTGGCTAATAACACTCACAATGAAAATGATTCTCAGAAATGTGAGTTAAACTTAGTAGTATAAATCTTCTTTTGACATCAATGACAAGTCTGTAACAGGGGCTAACAATCTCCATCTTTGTTATTGATGTCAAAAACTCTAAATCCCACACACTTGAAATCTAAATAAAAAACTCTGAATCCCACACACCTGCAATCTGAATCAAAACTCTAAATCCCATAGACAATCTGAACTAATACCTACAACACCTGCAATACCAAAATCACCTGTCACACAATTTGTAATACCTCCTGCCACAAATACTTGTAGCCTGTAACACAATCCAACACATTCTCCCCCTTTGACATCAATGACAAAGGGATGAGGTATGAAGGATAAAAGCAAGAAGAAGCTCCCCCTATGTACAAGCCCCGATGCAAGAGATTAGTGTGGCAAAGCCTAGGGATAACTTTAAGAAACTCCCCCTCAACCAAAGGTGTAAAATCCTGGCGAATCCTACACTATTTTGGGGGGGAAAATTTAATATTGTTGGCAAAAATTTTTTATTTGAAAGGAAAAAATATTAATTTGTACTAGTGATTTTTTTTCAATCGTATGAAAATTCTTGAAAATCCTGGTGAATCTTTCATTATTGAAGAAAATCGCAGCCACAAACACACATACCTAGCATTGAGCAACCATGATTTTCACCATTGTTGTTATATGGAGCCTAATCAATTATCAGACTCGAAGGTTAAATTTTCCCCTTTTTTCAACGCAATTTCCCCCTAAATTATTCAAGGGGGATTTGGGGGCAACGCCCCTTGTGGGGTCCAGGGGTAGCAGGAACTAGCCCTGTTTTTTGTAACCGTTGGATGATTCCAGATCAATGGCATAAATTCTATTTCGGGCCAAGTTTTAAAGGACAAAGATTCCACCAAAAGTCTCCGGAATAGACACATGTCAAATCTATTTCGGGCCAAAGTTTTAAAAGACACATTGTTCCATAGAAAGTCTCTAGAATAGAGACACATGTCAAATCTATATACTTAATCTGTGCCCTAACCTTAAATGTCAACCACATATTCGCGAATATGGCTGTCAATTAAGACACTTCCGAAATTGCAGGCGAAAATATTAAATAAATCGTTTGGGAAACATAAATTCTATTGGCGAATTGAATTGCATTTGACCAAAAATTTAGTATAAATGATGGCAAACTGAATTCATTTGACCAAAAATTTATAAAGTTAGGGCGATCCGACCACCCCATTCGGTCCCACTTATTTGCCAATTTTGAAATCGTGGATGCAAAATATTCGCCAATTGGCGAATCTTCGCCACTAAAGTTATCCCTGGCAAAACCACAACCCCAGGCCTTTGGCGAAGGGCTTCAATGGTAATAGGAAGAGGCATAGTAAAGACATACTCTAGTTGAATCTCATTATCTACAACTCTTTCTCTTAGATCATACACATTATTCTTAGTTCGTTTACTTTTCAAAAATTAATTTTCCAGAATCAAGTTTTCTTATCTCACATCCTTGAGTATTAAAATTTACAAAGTAGTTTTCACATAACTGACTAACACTTAGTAAGTTGTATTTTAAACCATCAACATACCAGACATTATTTGCTTCTAGCATACCATTAATGCTCAAGGAACCTTTGCCTCGTATCAGCATTGAAGACTTATCCCCAAATCTCACAGGACCACCATTCCATTCTATAAACTTGGAAAACTTGCCTTTATCACCTGTCATGTGGTTTGAACAACCACTACCTGCAATCCAAAGGTTTTCTCTTGCAGCATGTAAGGCTGTAACAACGAGAGACTTGTTTTCTTTCTTTCTCCAAACTTTTGTTTCCTTCTTGTTAGAGAACCTGTTTCCTGAATCAGCAAAACTAAATTGACAATTTCTTGCAGCATGTCCAACATTCTGACATTTAAAACAAATCAAGTTTAAATTCCTTAAGGCATCAAACGAATTTGGACTTACAAAACTGAATCTCGTCCTTGACATAACCCTACAATTTGCTGCTTTATGACCAAAATAGTTGCAAAAGTTACACTACCCATAGAATGAATAAAATCTTCTAGGAAACCATTTGTTAGATTCAACAAAATTCCTTTTATCTTTTGCACTATTAGAGCTTTCTCCTTTTTCAAACCGTAATCCTGATTTGATGTTAGAGTCTTGTTGTTGAGCCAACATATCACTTAGTAATTCTGAACTTTTTGTGAATTTTATATGCTTATCAGGAATCATAGTTAGTTTCTCGATTTCATTCCTTAAAGTAATTATTTCACTTTCTAACTTGGAACAATTTTCAGTCTTGAGCAAAAGTTCAGAATTTATTACTAATTTCCTTTTATTCTCTTCAAGCTCAACTTTCAGATTTGTAATGATCTGATTTTTTGCTTCAACATCTTTTAAAAGATCTGCATTACCTTTCGAGACTGATGCGAACTATTGTGACTTTTCTTTCTTCAACCGGCTGATTTCTTCAGTGCACATACAAACTCTGCTTCTAGATCAACTTCATCATTTGCATCACTGCCTGAATCAATTACTCTGTTCTGGTCCTATTGCCATAAACAAAGTTTCATAATCATCAGAATTAGTACTATCTTCTTTAACACAAACTTTTCTTTTTCTTTGTAATCCTTTTTGATTTTTGAATAGATTGTTTCTCTTTAAATCCTTCTTCTTCATCACTGTTAGTATAAGGACATTTGGCTGCAAAATGTCCATTTTTCCCACAGTTAAAACATTTTAAAGGTGTTTTTCCTTTGTTTTTGCCAAACCTCTTAAACTTCTTTACCAAGTTTGTCAGTTGTTCTTCTAAATCCTTTTTTGACTTTGAGCTTTCATCTTTTTTGGTTGCTTTAAAAACAACATCTTTTCTTGTTTCTTCATCACTTGCCATTCTCATCTCATAGGCTGTTAGAATACTATGCAAATCATCTATTGTAATCTTAGTGAGATCTCTTGCCTCTTCAATAGTAGAAGTTTTTGCTTTATATCTAGAAGGTAAAGAACGCAAGACCTTTTGCACAACAGTTGGCTCTTTTATCTTTTCTCCTAAACCTTTAATAGCATTAACAATTTCATCAACTGTTAAAAGGTAATCAGCAATACATTCTTCTTCTTTCATCTTTAATTCCTCAAACCTGACTTTGTATGTTTGTAATTTTGACTGCTTTACCTTGTCATCCCCTTCATAGATGCTTTTCAGCTTATCCCAGATTCCCTTGGCTGTTTTACAATGCACGACTTTAACAAACTCGGTGTTAGATAAACCACACAACAAAGCATTTCTAGCTCCAGCATTATTTTCATAGTCTTTCTTTTCTGTAGCATCAATTAAAGCAATTTTAGGCATGGTGTAACCATTTTCAATAGACATCCAAACATCATAACCTATTGAGGTAATGTAACTCTCCATTCTAATGCTCCAAAACGCATAATTTGTGCCATCAAACAAAGGTGCTTTTTTTGAGGATGCTCCTAATTAGCCATGTGTTCTATTAACAGGATCTGCTTAGACTAATTAGGTCTTTTGACAAGCACTGGGTTTTGATACCAACTGTAGAGCACAGGTTTACTACTAAGAGGGTGGGTGAATTAGTAGTAAATGAAACTTAACTTTTTATCCAATTAATTTGATTTGTATGCTAAATCAAAATAATCAAACTGAAAGTGAAACGAAGCATCACAAAATAGGAGACACTGTACACAAATTAACCATGTGTTCTATTAACAGCATTTGCTTAGACTGATTAGGTCATTTGACAAGCACTGGGTTCTGATACCAACAGTAGAGCACAATTTTACTACGAAGAGGGGGGGGAGGGGGGGGTGAATTAGTAGTAAATGAAACTTAACTTTTTATCCAATTAATTTGATTTGTATGCTAAATCAAAATAATCAAACTAAAAGTGAAACAAAGCATCACAAAATAGGAGACACTGTACACAAATATGACGTGAAAACCCAGAGGGAAAAACCATGGTGAGTAATGCTGCTACGATCTACTGTCCTAATCCAGCCTCACAAATCTGAAACCAATTACAATCTTTAAGGGCTCCAACCCTAAGGAGTCTCCAAACCCCTGTTCAAGAGCACCAACTCTTACAAATGAGCACCTACTCAATGCTTTTCAAGTATCAACTTTCTCATAACATAAGGACAATAGATTTGTATGCTAAATCAAAATAATCAAACTGAAAGTTAAACGAAGCGTCACAAAATAGGAGACATTGTACACAAATATGACGTGGAAACCCAGAGGGAAAAACCACGGTGAGTAATGTTGCTACGATCTACTGTCCTAATCCAGCCTCACAAATCTAAAACCAATTACAATCTTTAAGGGCTCCAACCCTAAGGAGTCTCCGAACCCCTGTTCAAGAGCACCAACTCTTACAAATGAGCACCTACTCAACTCTTCTCAAGTATCAACTTTCTCATAACATAAACACCCACTCAAATAGTCTGAGCATCAACTCAAACAATTCTCAAAGCCCCAACCTTAAGAATATTACAGCCAATAGAAAATAAAATCTGATTACAGCCTGTGAGATTTTTTCTTTACAGGATAAGTAGACAAGTATTCACTTTTTGAATAGATTTCAGATATGTTAACTGTAACTTCAAGAATCCCTCTGTAAACTGAATCCAAACTGAATCTATCAATCAACAAATATAATCTGAGACTAAGCTTGTCTAGTATGAATTTGATGGAACAAAATTAGATCACTGTTTAATGTTATAATTTGACAGAGAGCAACTTCAAAAGAAATAGAGAAACTTTTGACAAACAACAAATCCGCTGTCACTGTTATACCTGAAATAAATCTTTACCAGTTTCAGCACCTTCTGCATATCTTTCTTATCAATGATCTTCAACTGGAAATATCCTTTACTTCTTCCTCTTTGGCAGCACTGTAATATTTATTCATGTATTCCTCACAATGTTATTTTTCACAGCTGTATATTCCTTTCGAATGAAGAGAATATTTATAATGAGCACCGTAGGAAGGAAGTTGTGACAAGTAACTGTAAGATGTTAAGATGTTTTGTTAAGTTTCAAACTACTGTCAACTTCCTTCCAGCGTGGATACTTTATTCAAACCGCCAAACACGTATACTATGTGTTAAGGCATATTTCAGTCTTCAAAGAAAAACAACGATAATTGGTTTAGACATTAACATGCCGCTAAATAATCGATAGCATTATCACCATATAGTCGTTGTTTGTATCTGGGAAGACTTTCGCAGCTTTTGACCATGTTGAAAACAAGTTACGATAAATTCTTTTAACTATACAAAGGGCTCTGCTGTCGCCATGAACAGGTGGCAACCAATTTTCAACAACCGAATTTAACAAACCTCCTTCAAGTCCCTTTATAAGTGACAAATGGCAAATAAGTTCTGAAAACTCATAAATTAGATGTATCGTGCCCAGATACATACCAATGATATCTATTTTTATAGAACTTGATATCCAGTATGTTGTCCATTCTGTCTTTCATTATACGCTAAGTGAAGGATCAATACAAATGATTTAACATTTCTTGTTCTCCTCAAAGATGGATGGTCCGTCGAATAAGGCAGAGTTTATAGTCACCGTCTAATGGTGAGATGATCTTTACGGTGAGGTTTGTGATAAAGTTACATACAGTATTGCTTTATTTTATTATTAACATGTTTTAATTTTACCAGAGTCAGTGGAGATACAGCCATAGCACCGGAGATAGAATTAGCATCATAATTCTGAATCATTTTTGATGTTCTGCAACTAAAACAAAATTTCTGAGGAAATACCACAATGCTGACACAAAGCCATTCGACGAATTTACAGCCTGTAAGAGTTTATACAATCATATATAAATAACACTCACAATGAAAATGTTTCTCAGAAATGTGAGTTAAACTTAGTAGTGTAAATCTTCTTTTGACATCAATGACAAGTCTGTAACGGGGGCTAACAAGCAGAAGATGAAGGCATTCACACATGATGCATATATAGATGAACTGAAGATTGAGGAATTCCACTTATTGCTCTTTGGCACAAAAATAGAGGAAAATGTGGCAATCTAGTAGTCAATTCTTGCTAAGACATTAGATTTGTTGAACTGTCCTTGTTAGCAAACATATTGCAAAAAACCTACTTAAGAATCTATTGACAAGGAGTGAATGTTTGATTGGGTTCCTCAATTGAGATTTAGTGTTAAAAAAGCATAATGGTGCCATTAAATCAGTGGACATAGTTTGGTTGTTTAGTGTAGAAAAGCTAAAAGCTGCAGGGTTGCTGGAAGGTGTGGAGGTGGTAGCGAATGTAATTTTGAAGATAAAATGTAAGTAAAATATTTATAGACATTTTATACGTTTTTGTTATTTTTAAAATATGCTTATGGATATGGTACTTGTGGTCCGCTAGATGGAAGTTAAAGCCTTCACTTGAATGGGTTGTGATAGATAAAACAAGGAAGGACAATTGATTGGGGACACAACACAACAATTTCATAAATCCACTCAAGGTATATGTGCATCTGTGAGATTGGACTGACATAAGGGTATCAATTGCATGATCTGCAATAGCCATGCCAAACATGGATTACACGGAATCACCAAGTGGAGATCTTGACATGCATGTAAATGTGAACTGTGTAGAAGTTAAAAGAAACGCATGTACTTGTATAAACATTATTCAAAGGAAACAAGTGATCATTGAGTTTATAAATGTGGACAAAATATCATTATATTCATTGGCCTTGTGTTTGATGGGAGTGTGGCCATTCAAACTAATAATTAGGCACATGGTGATGTGGTGGCCAAGTGAGATGGGAAGATAGCTATGAATGAGGTTGAAGCTTGTGACATCATGGTGTGAATTGTGCATATCTGTTAATTTCAAGGTGCACAAGATAATTATCCCCTATTTTGAAAACAAAAACAAATGAAAATGAGAAAATTAAAAGTTAAATGTTAATTTCTGTATTTTATGCCATGGAATTTAAAAGAATTCAGGTGGTAAAGTCATTTGTTTCCATTAAAGGTGGTCTTGAGCTCTATTCTTGTCAAGTGGCACTTGAAAACTCATGTTCTTAATTAGAAGAAAATTTCTATCCTCGTGAAGTTATTTTCTGTTAAGAAGTTTTTTGTTAAATATTATACGGTCCCATATTAAGATTTTATTTTAGAAAGTTTCTCTGCATTAAATGAATTCATACCAGATTGTTTAAGCCATATGGAAAAGAAGATGATGACCTCCATTTCTCGCAACAAAAGTTAAAGATATTTAGAGAAGTGAGATACACTGCTTATCCCAACATGGAGAAATCAAAAGTTTTTGAACAAGAAATAAATTTTTCTGTTAAGTCAAAGTTGAAGGAGGCTAGATAAGGAATGGTTACCCCTTCTATTGACAGTGTTAAGGTAGTTGTAGAAAGGGCACATAACCCATTTCTTGACCATATGAACTTTGGAGGCTATTAGAGAAGGTGTGTTTGATAATTCTTTCTATAGTGTGAAATTTAAGTGCTTGAGAAGTGGCAACTGATCTTGTTGACACCATCATGGAAATTGGAGGTACTAGAGAAGGGATAGCTAGACCTTTTCCACATGACATTAAGAATGGTTCTTGGATAACATTGAGAATTTCTCATAGGATGATTTCCAACAACATAGGTATATGATGTGCCATTTCATGAAATTTGGAGGCATGTCAAGGTTTTGAACTTCAGGCATTGCTTGGCTCATTCATATGTAGATGTGTAGCTTAGGATCCTACTCAACACTTGGTATGTTTTAACTATTGGAAGGTGGATTGTTTTATTGTTTCCGTCATTTGTTCTTTACAATAAAATGCAAGAACCATAGAGAAAAATATTTTGCAGCCCCAAGAGTTGGAACTGTCAGATAAGACTTTTGAGCCCTTGGCTTTTGGAAGTCCTTTCTGTCAATTGAGAAGACTGAATATGGCAAATAAAGGGAAGCTTGTCAGGTGGTGAATGCATCTTGTGAGAGAAATTGCTAGAAAGTTCCATAATTGAATTTGTGTGGTTTATTTTAAGTTTCTAAATAGTCAGTGAGTTGTAATTCTTGTTAGCGAATGGAATACTAAAATATGTTGTTTCTATATTTATCCCAAAGTATTGATGTATTGAGTAATATTAGAAGTTAATGAAAACATGTAGTATTTTATGTCTTATATGCTTCTAATGCTTAGTTCTGTAGTTTGACCTGACATTGTGATTGTTGGTCATTCATTTGACCATTGAAGACACCATTAGTGATCAGTTTTCTTTTGATTTCGAGAACCTTCTAGTTGTCCCTACTTGTAGCGTAAGTCATAGGGAGAGAGCATGCATTGCTAGATTTCTCCCTTTTGTGCTAGGCCGGTTGTCTTTATATGTACGTAGAGTTTCTACGAGGAGTAACATTCTTCCTCCTAGGATTTTCTAGCTTAGTCTTCCTAGCCATAGAAACTCCTATGGACATTATCAGACCATGCATTGGAGTAGATGATGATAATGTTAGTTCTTTTGCTTTGTACTTTGCTACAAATGTGTGAGAATGATTTTTTTTAGCTTAAGTTTTGAGCATTGGTCTCCTTTTTCCTATTACTAGATGTGATCTTGATTTCAACCTGAACTGTGAAATCCTTATTTTCAGAGTTGCATGAGAAAGGACAACAATCTATGTTATTCCATTCACCCTTTGAGTGATGGAGGTAAGATAGTTGCTCTTTCTTCAAGGGGAAAACTTGTTTCTTTTGCTTTAGAATCTCATCTCCAACTCAAAATTTTAGATGGATGGAGAAAGTTCATCTATCTTTTCTTCTCTTTAGCAAAAATTTGAAATAGCGATGCTTTGGTGAAACAACTGGTAAATAGCCCTTAAAATGAAGGTACTATTGAATGGCTAGGGATGCTTTTGTATCAATCCAAATTGTAGTAACAAAATGAATAAATGGAGACTGCCCAAGTGCATCTAATTGGGAAATGGCCCCTAGAATGCAAGATTTGCTTGATGCTTGTAGATAGCTTAATTTACACATAAGTTATAGTTTACGTATTAGTTATATGATACTTTTAGTTAGTCAACAAGTGTGGTTATCAAGATGCAAGTGTGGTTATGTCTCATAGAGTTGTTGGGAAGGACTGTAGCCATTGGGATCTATTTTATTTGGCCAATTTTTCCCTCTTGACATTGGGACTTGATTGGGGAGGCACCATATATCTATTTAGATGCAAACTCAATGCCTGGAACCTACTTACTTGGGAGTTTTGATTTAGACACTTTGGTGCTCCTCTTGCTCTTTCGATCTTGGGAGAATCCTCAATTAATCTTGCTTCAGTGTTCCAAATACTTGAGTTACCGTTAGATTTTCTTGTACACCTTTTGCCTAGGAGTTTTTGACGTGTATTGTTCAATCATCAATTCTTCTCCTCTTTCATTCATCAATCTTTCGATGCCTCAAATGTTACTCTCATAGGCTTTTGACAATGAGTCTTTAGACTCATCTTCCATTCTGCTTCTCCACTAGTACTGGGTTTTCCACTTGATCAGAAAGATTGACCCATGCTTAGTCAGTTAGTGGTAAGTGCATTGCTATCTCTTCCCACTCTGCCCTTGTAAGATTTCTTGTAGTGGAAGTGTTTTTGTTTTCTCCATGGGGGCTTTGACTTTGAGTCTTGACCCACATTTCAACTTTGACTCTGCTACTCGAGAAGGGCTGACTTGGGACTTGTGTGGTTGATTTTTTCTCAGTTACTTCTCGTAGTCTTCTCCTTCATTCTCTTTGTTCTATGATCCTCAAAGATCGCCTTACGTCTTGTTTTTTTCTTTGACCGCTTTTTGGTGTCTTCCTATTCTTGTTTGGGTTTAAGGGCATTAATTTTGGAGAATCCAATGCTGGTCTGTATTTTGTTCTTCTTCCTCTTGTCAACATTTATCCTCATAGTGTTGCCTTATTTGTTGTATGTGTGCTGTGCAATCTTATTTGGCACATAACTCTTGATGTATTATGAGATGTCTTGCAAGGAGTCTTGGCATAAGATTATGTCTACTTCTTCCTTTTCTCTCTGGTTATTACAAATGATTTCTTGAGGAACTTGCCTTTGTTTTTCTTCCTTCCGAATGTGTTCCTTGAATCCCTCACAAATACGTAAGATCTCCTACCAAATATTTTAACAATTTGCATTTCCTACAACTTCCAACTTATAGGGATTTCATTAAACAGATGGTAAATGACTGAATTTGTACGTATTTTGGAAATGTTTGAACAGTGTTTTTTAGTGCATATGAATAACATAGTAAGAAAAGACAACTGATTTGAATCCTTATTAAGTCAATGTCACTGCTGCAATGATAGGTTGAGAACCAAATATAGAATGTCAAATCAGAAGCTATGAGGGAGAACTAACTCAGTTGCTGTTCATACAAATCTGAGGTAGAAGACAATAATCCTGTCACTGAATATTGATATTAATGGCTGGTCCTATCTTCTATAATGGCTGTAAGCTCTTCAACTGCTGCTTATGATGGGCAACATTCAAGATCCTTTCAGTTCATATGCACTGCTGCAGACTTACTTGCTTTGATGTACATGAGATCTTACAGCACATTGAGGTGTTACCCCTGCTGTAGCAAGTATAAGAAATAGGCCTCACACAACTTCTCTATAAATCCTACATCCTTGTATAGTTGATTTGACCATATTTGTTGAAACAAATTATATCCAAAGTGGGCGGCTAGACCAAAGACCAGTGTCACATTTAAAAATGTGGTTTGAAGCCAACATTCTCAAGTCTTGGACAAGTGGAAATTCCTTCCTTGACTTTTCACATTTCATTTCAAGTAAACAATTCCCTTTTAGTTTAATCAATCAAAAAACAACTATGAAAGTTCACTTCCCATAATTCAATGCTTCTTTTAATTCATTCATTAGCTGCATTGTTATTTTCTTCTTCTTATTCTAGTTTCCACTCTTATTTCTATGTAGATATTCCATAAGAAATGGTGGTGCCACAAATAATTGCCCAACTGTTCAATATCCACATCTCTAGGGTTTTCAGTGAATGAAGAGACACTGGAGGTTGACAGTGGGCAAATCACGGCCCATATTCCTGTCAAGAGGAGTCACTGTCATTTATGGACCACTCTTGGGCATTGGAAACCTTCCGACGACCTGTCTGGAAGCAGAATATACCCTTAAAGGGTCAGTGACGGTTTTATAAGGAAGCAGACTATGCCCTTTAAGGGGTGGTGACGGAGTTTTATAAGGAAGCAGACTACATTCCAGGAAGATACCTAGTCACATTGTATATAAAAAAGTTGTAAAATTTTAGACAGATTTATGTTTGATTGTACAAGCTATAAGCTCCAAGTGGTTTTGAAAAGGATGCGAATTTATCATCCATTGGGCTGAAGACCCAGGTGTTTTCCTTTTGTAGGGAGAAATTTTCCTTGTAATTGTAATGCTCAGTTTATGTAAATATTCTGTTTTGTGCTGTGTAATATAAGTTTAAATTTTTTAAGATAAAAGATATTGCTTAAACAATTTACAACATGGAGGGGGATTTTGTAAGTATAGATCAAATTGGGACAATGATTATGCAAGAGGACATTATCGATTCTAGAGTTAACAACAAAGGATTAAATAATATAGTTTATGTATTGACTTTAAAAAGACTGTTTTAAATGGACGAGTAAATGATTTTTCATTGTAAAACACGAGCATAAGATTCTTGTCTTCTTATTTAATAATTTTTTTTGTAATATGAGTCATATAGCCATGAAGTCAAGTAATAGTAGTTATGGAAACTCCAATAGTCATTTGCTTTGTTCTTCCAATGAATTGTCAGGGGAGATGATGCAACTACAAATTTGTCTATATTTTCTATTGATGAACTGAACTGTCCAAGGTATGGTCAAGGAGATTGACAATGCCAAGTGGTGTCAACAGATATCAGAACTAAGAACTGTTGGCTAAGCTATGTATGCCAGAGAACATAAGAGTTAAGAGTTATCATCACCTAAAAGCACATTAAGGGAGACGGAGTGTAACTTTTGATTTAGTTGTTGTGCATTGACCATTAATGGTGACAATGGTGGTTCCAATATGCACGTCTTACAGGTTGTTACTAATTTTGTTTCAGTTAAATACACATGTATGTAGAAAAGCACATAACTAGGGGATCTGAGAATCAAATAAATCAAGTTATTGTTTACTATTATATCTATACTCAAATAAGTTTATTATAATTATTAATACTTAATAAATGATGTTTTATAAAATTCTGGAAGTAACGAGGTTGAAGAATACTGTCTGTTTTTAGACGAGCAGGCATTTTGTATTATTTCTAAAAGTCTTAGTTTCTTTCTTTCAGTAGATTTGATACAGCTTTGAGAAATGTGGAGGTGGGGTTAATCACATTTATACAATTACAGAACTGTTCTTATATTATGTTGTTAGGTAAGTCAGGTCGTAGGATAAAATATTGCCAAAGCATTAATAGGAAATGTCTTCTTCACTCAATGGGATTAGCTAGTTATACATAATGATCCTTTTGAGTGGCACACTGATGTAGCTTAGAGTGGCCATTATTTGTATGGTGAAAATTGATTCAGATTTGCCATTCAGATGATAGATGTATGACAATTGTTTTGAACATCCATATACTTGCCAGAGGCAGTATGTATTCATGAGATTTTGTTTTTACACAGCCTTGTTCGATGGGTTTCGCTACGGGTGGAAGGACCTTTTTTCTTTGGGGTGGATGCATGATGGTAATTTTATTGTCTTTTCTTGCTGAGGTCACAATCTTTATAACACTGACTGGTTTTCATGCCTTAGACTTAAACTAACAAATTTTGCATTTGCTTATGCTTTAGATGCATGCAGATGATTTCAGGACAGATCGGTATGGATTGGTTACTGGGCTTCGCAATGGAGGCTATTCTGATGATATGACTCTTGCTGCTGTGGCTGGTATGTTGCCATCTAATTTTCTTCTTGTATTTCATTTTTTAGTGTCTTGTCATTCTTTTTTATGCCGATATATCCTAATTATGCTACAAAAATTGGGATCACAATAGTACGTTTCTAGAAAACACTACAGTAAATCTCAATTTAAAATGAAAAAAAAGTGAGAGAGACTACTGCAGCTAAAACTTACAGATTTTCATATAGAGACTTGTTACCTAAGTAGTTTAAGTCACCATCTATCATCCCTGCATTATGCATTATTTATTTGACTGCATAATTTTGTCTCTCTGAAGATCATCAGATACTTGGTTTTGGATAGATGTGCTCCATGTCCAAATTAAACCCAGATGCATAAATATTATTATAATTTCTGGAGATGGACCATGCCTGAAAGCATCAGTAAATAGTAATACCCATTATGTTTTTACTATTTTGAGAACAATGACAAGTGAGTGTAATTCATTGAAAAGCAAGAGAATAACTAATTCCTATTGCACTCGTATTTAACAGGTTTTAAAAAAACAAAATTCTGTAGACATTATCTTTTTTAAACATGACAACCATACCCTTCTTAGCATTGGCAGTTAGTTTTAAAGCTTGCAATTTCAATATTGTGCGTGATGACAAATTTTATGTTGTCCTTCAAATTTGTGTTGCATAGGTTCATTTTTTAGTAGTGAGGGTTAACACTTGAATATTGCATTAACTCTTGATGCATCCAATAGTTTTCATAAGTGAATTATATACAGACTTCATACCTGTTTTGGTTAACTATCCTTATATAATAATATGTTATATTTGTGTTTTAGTGTAGGTTACCTAGCCATCTAAGGTAATGAGTTTTTAAAAGGACATTGAAATTTCATATTTTTTTAGATACTGTATTTAGACTGTTTACTTTTGTGTGTTCAGTCTAATCTATCATTAGTTTTGTTGATTGAAATGTCGATTAGAAGAAATACTTGGTTTCTGACCTTTTGAATTTACAGGAGCACATAAGAGACTAATTAGTTCTCCGCCAGTTGCAATATTTGTTCATCCTCTATCAAGCGATCTTACCTTTTCAAGGTGCATTCACTATTATCTTTGGGTGACATATACCTTACACTTACAGTCTTACAGACAGTAGTTCTTTTATTTTGCTTAATCTGCAATTGGCATGCAGGTACTGGAACTACCTGAGGAAGCAGACTTTTGTTCTCGAGTCATACAACACAAATGTGAACTGGATGATGAACCGCGGTCTATTTATTTTTCACTGCTATTGTTCGTGGGGTTATGTCTCACCTTTTATTATGGCATTCGTTCATCTCATTGCTGCTTTCCGATCCACATTCAGCAATTACCCTTATAGTGAATCAGCTGTAATCACTGGTATGCATGATAATACTTTCACATATTAGATGAATCATATATTTCCAACATGGTCACATTCATTTGAAGGTTATTTTTTTTTCTATAGGTTAGATGCAGGTTCTATAGGGGCCCACTCCTTAAGATAAAATCATAAAAGCTATCACATCCAGGCCTTAAGCCATGTTAGCCTCTAATATTCACACATATATAACAACTAAAAGAAAATAAACAAAGTCCCTCTGACATTCTGAGAAACAAAAACTACAACTGTGCCATGAAAAACATAAACAGCAACTACCCCTCGGAGGGATGGCCCAGGGAAGGAGCCCTCCTGCACTTTGGGATTGAGCTTCATCCCTGACTCCAAGAAAGAGCACCTGGCTGCATGAGTGACACTGCTATTTGAGATACCAGGGAGGGTGTAGAGGATTGAGATTTCCAGAGAGTTATCCACATACAATGCTAAATTTTGAAAATATAATGCCAACATCTGTTTGCCTTTTCTCCATTGCCAGGGTCACAAATCTGATGCATTCCACCCTAGCCATCTGAGAAAGATGGAAATCTTCCTCCACATAAAGGGGATCTTCATCCGAACCACCAAAATAAGCAGGATATCATTAGGAGGGAAGATTTCGCCCAAAATCTAATCCCCGAAGTTGATCTGTAAACTACATTGAATAGTCCATATGCTAATCATCAACCTATGGAGTTAAATGTGAACACAATTATGAATGAACAAGAAAATGCAGGAAATTAGAGAGAGCCAAATCATCACAAAGAGTAACACAAGTGATTACCTTGGAGAAACCCAGTAGTGGGGGAAAACTCCAGCAAACATGACCATACTCCCACTTAATTTACTCCAGTCCAGCTCTTATCACCTGTAAAATCATTCACAATCTACTGCTCTGCTATTTGTTCTTACAAAGACATTTTTAGGTACTTAAGGCAGTTTCAGAAATGCCATTCCATACATTTTTTGCTCTGTAAGACAAACAGGATAAATTGTTAAGTAGGAGGTACATTCCACAGCAAGTCAAATTGTGATATTGTTATCAGGAATCAACTGTAGTTTTCGAGTCAAACTCATTGACCCATGTTTCATGAGTAGTGGTTCACAAGAACCCATCTCTCACGAGAAGGAATGGAACATTTTGCACTCATTGCATCTAGGTGATGCTTCACCCTTGTGAGCATCACCTAGATGCAATGAGTGCTAAATGTTCCATTCATTCTCATGAGAGATGGGTTCTTGTGAATCACTACTCATGAAACATGGGTCAATGAGTTTGACTTGAAAGCTACATAGTTGAATCTTTATAGCAATATCACTGGATAAATTGTTCCTCAATCAATATTTTAAATTGATCCTAAGGAGCTTGCTTTCTTAATGCCACAAAATACAAGTGACTCTCAAACCAAGATAGAGCATGCTTTGCTAATCTCAACCCACAAAAGTAAATCTTTTATTCTAAGGTAAGGGATTGTGTATACCTCCAATTGTGCACCAACTAATGGTCGAGCTTCTTTGCATCCACATTTCCTTTCAATTATGAAATCTCAATTTTAGCCTCTATTTTGAATACAGTTTTTATTGTTAGGTTCTCTTCACCCTTTAAAGTTTCCTGTTCTTCATTGGAGTTGACCTTGCCTTGGTCCAATTTTTCCATGAGGATCTCCATTATGTGTTTCACGGTCCCAATTGATTGAGAAAGGCTTGCTACGTTTTTTTCAATCTTAACAAACCTTACTTCAGCATCCATATATTCTTCTTCACCTTCCCTGCGTTGTAATTAGCATACATTGCCTTTAACCTGTTTGGTAAATATGGTTGTTTCCAACTGTGCCTTGATTGTTTTTCAACTTTGGGTAGTTATAGGAGTCAGTGGATGGTTGTGTTTTGTTGGCAATCGTCCGGCTCTTTAAATAAACTTTGCATAGTTAGGGAAAGTAGTTTGATTGTTGGCTGATCCTTTTTGGTCCACTTATGTAAGAACTTCCCATAGTATGTATGGGTCACGTCCCATCCATATCATACATAGTATCTAGGATAGGGATACTATGTATGGGTCACGTCCCATCCATTAGATATAAGTATGCTGAAAGATGTAAATGACAAGATGTCTGTAGAAGAAGATAGATATGAATAGATATTGTATGAATATATAGAATAGTATAGAGGAAGATATATGATGTGCTAGGAGGTATAAGGCTGTATATGAATTACTTTATTGATATGAATAATGCAAATATTTTGGAGTTGTATATATGATATGTTATGTGGTGTTCTTTGTGTTTTGTTAAATAGCTAGTCTCCTACTATAATCTGATCCCTATTCCCTTGATAAGACTAAGTCTGGGGTATAAACTACAACACTTAGAAAGTACTTGGGGCTCAGAACTTCAGTCTGTATACTCCAGATTTCTTGCTAACATTACTTTCATTGTCAGGACCCCAATTAGGTCTTATTAAGGATAGCATGGGAAAACTTTGAATTTCAATTTTTTAAATTAGTTATGGTAGAAGAAAAGGAGATGAAAATGATATGAAAATTTGTAACACTCTCTTCTTGACGTCTACCCTGTGAAAGGGGGTTAGGTGTTGAGGGGATGGAGAATGGAAAGGTATTCCTGAGGGAATCCTTGAAGAGAAGAGACCATTAGTAGAGTTACTGGATAATTACCATGGGAAACAATAAAGGAGTAATTTAATCCCAAAGTAAAAACACCCAAGGCAAAAAGAAGATAAGAGAAATACATCAGAGATTAAGGAGCAAATTGCATTAGCAAGCCAAGTGACAATGGCTAGCCCAAATAGTTAGGAAAGAAAAAGGGTTGAAAGAGAAGAGAGACATTACAAAAGGATAAAAAATGTGGGAAAGAAGAGGATTGAGCGTGCAATAAGGGTGTTGCTAAGTGCGCTAAGGCAGGTGTTGTCGAGAACAAGGGGATATAAAATTTAGAAATTGAGTGGAAGACACCAAAGAGAATAGATTCATGTTTAGAAAAATAACAAATAATAACCAACATAAAAAGAGGTATTCATGATTATGGGAAGTTCAAAATGTTGTTGTTAGGGGATTGTAGTAGCAAGAAGGCTCCAACCTTGCCACAACTTTCTAAAAGCCTTAAAGGCTAAAAGTAAACTGGTTTTTTCAAACATAACATTTAAATTAGATGACAGATTCCTTGAATTCTTCAAAACTCTAGAGAAGATCTTGTCCATACAAGAAGAGTATCTAGAAGAATTAATTAATAGGAGCATGAGAAAATTAAAGAGAGAAGAAATAGAAAGAGAAGAGAAAAATAAGGCGAATTCATGCAATAAATTAAGGTCATTAACAAATGAGATGTCACTAACAAACATAAAGGTGAAAAGACATTTTGAAGAGTCACAACCCCCTGACTAAGACCCATCCCCTAAGCCATATAAGAGTAGAACGATTTTGGTAGAAGAGATACTGCAAGAGAAAGAAGAGGAAGATGAGAGAGAAGAGAAAGAGATTGATTGGGACGAGATACTTGGGAGAGAATATTTTGATATCAAAACGGTGAGAGACAAGAGTAGAGAACAAAAGCCTTAGATAATCAGAGTGTGAAGAAAGAGGAGTCTGCTAATTCGGAAATAAAAAACCAGAAAGGAAGCCAAAAAAAAT
Organism: Thuja plicata; assembly: GCA_018584345.1. Lineage (NCBI taxonomy): Eukaryota > Viridiplantae > Streptophyta > Pinopsida > Cupressales > Cupressaceae > Thuja > Thuja plicata. The sequence goes on from MU224270.1 coordinate 3,757,180, forward strand.
AGAGGGATCAATCAAAATCCCAATCTTTAGAAAAGACACTACGGCTGCGGAGCATATATTTTTGCTAGAATCACTATGGGAGAGAAAGGATGTTGAAGTATTGGATGGTGCTATTAATGAACTGAAAACTATGCTCCATGGGGACACATCCCCTATGTTTTTTGATCCGTTCCCGTACCGGGGACGAAACGGAGACGTGGGGATAGTTTTTTGCCGCCCCCAAGCCATTCCCAAACAGGCCAAATCGGGGATCGTCCCTGAAATTGCATTTTTGAGACCAGTCAAAACAGGAGGACGAGAACCAGTACCAGGGATGGCTTGACCGTCCCTCAGCCGTCCCCTGTACTGATTCCCGTCCCCCGTACTGATTCCCGTCCCCCTTTTCCCAGCCGACACTTGGACGACGATTGAGCAAAAACAAACATTTTTTTTTAATTTTTATTTGACCGAGCACAGGAACGCTATGCAGGTTGAGGAGGAAGACACACCTCCATGATTGCTTGGGGTTCCATTGGATGAGGAAGACCCTCAGCCTACCAGTGACTCAGAGATTGACTTTGATGATGATTTAGATTCTAGAGGACAGCCATATATTTGGAATATACTATTTGCAGATACACTATTGATTTTGATTATTATGGACATCCGATTATGGAGTTGAACCTCTATGTTATTGTTTACTGTTTACTTTTAGTATTTTAGTTGGACTTCTCTTTATGTCATTTTGATTGCATGCATGATACTCGGAGCCTTTGGGCTTTTTTGCTATATGTACGCCATATTTTTACAATGAAAGTACTTAGTATTTGAATTTTGTTAATTTGAGATGTATTGAGCCTCTAAAATGTCTATGATGAATGGTTTATCAATGTTATGATATGCATATTTGAATTCTCTCTCTCTCTCTATATATATAAAAATTCCCTTATATTTTTAATCGCCGTCCCCTGAGGTCCCGTCCCCTAAATTTTGGCTCACCCGTAACCGTACTGGAAACACGTCCCCGTCCCCGTCCCCTAAAACGTCCCCGTCCCCAAAACTCCGTGGAGCATAGCCTGAAAATGTTTTGAGTTTCCATGTCGACTAGGCAAATCCATGCTACTACTTGTTTATTCCTAGTGACCTTGAAAATTACGCACAAACCTTTGCCCTACTACTTGTTATACAATATACTTTAGGAACCTAGAACTTGCTCAATTTGCTACAATAATCTCTTCAATTTTCCTCTTAATTGCTCAATTCAGGTTACAATTGGCTAGATAGTGCCTTTACATCACAATAGGATGCCAAAATATTAGAGAATTTGACGAGACAACTAAAATTGGAACATCATGGGATGTTTTTTTGAATATAAGATAAAATCACCATTTCTCATAGAGACCTTGTTTCAAAACTGTCTCGACCCTTTCAAAACTACCACTAGCTCTTGCAAACCCACCACTTTTGACAATATTTGTTCTCCAATCTTCCAAAAACCATAACTATTCCATTCAGACTTGAAATGAGGTGTCATATTTTTAAACTTGCATAAATTTTCAAAAGACTTCCAAATATGTAATAATATTCAGAGTTTGGTGTCATTAAAGACTTGTTTTAGGCCTTGTAAACTGTAGTCCTCACTTTGACATGTAGAGAAAACAAATCCTTCCGGATCACTAACTGCTATGTAAGACACACGGAGCCCCAATTAGGGGCAAAATCCTTTGAATTTCATGTATGAGTTCGTCTCTCCCTTGTGTTAATTATGCCATCTTCACCTAGATTATATTCAATAAAACCTAACGTTGTAGTGCAATCAACATGGACAGTTCACCTTAGGTGATGGTCTAAGACCATGTCACTATAAGGTGAATATTTGTGAATCGTTTTACTCATCTTCATAGCAATAGAGCTGGATACTAGGAGCTTTGTCTCATTGCTTAGCCAAGCACCCCATGACAACTTGTCACATGTTAAAAAAGACACAAATGGCATAGACAAAGAGACCCCTGAACAACTAATATAACATGCCTTTGTTGGTGCCACATAAGGCACTTGGTATGGTGACTTCCAATTAACTTCTATAAACTTTAATCATACCATCTTTCAGAGCTGCCACCAAATCTTACTCATCGAGGCAAGCAGAAATGTGGCTTAGGGGGAGTACATGAACAAGTAATCTACCTTTAAAACATCGTCTAATTCTTTCTACTCCATGTCAATTCTTGTCTTAGCCAAGAAAGGGAATTGAGAAATTACAGAGTTTGCCAAGCGATCAGCTACCTGATTATATTCCCTATAACAATGATAAAAGGAGATTGGCTCAAACAGAGGACCTATATTCTGAATTTTCTTAGAAATTTTTGAGCTTCAAGTCATTCAAACAGTTATTTTTATTTATGCATCCCCTAATCATTATCAGAAAATCCCCATTAATTTCTATCATTTTGCATCCCATAGAAGAGGCTAATTTAAGACCTAGGAGCGCTAAAGCTTTGGCTTCATTGTTTCTCCGTGATTCAAGAAAAAAAGACCCCCCTTCACAAACAAACCTTGAGAATAACACACTCCACCTGCTCCTGCCAAGCCACAGGATTACATTTAGAAGTGCCATGAAGCTTAATTTGTAAAACCCCCATTTAGGTTTTCAATGAGCTTTGCTTGTTTTATTATTTTCAATTATCCCAATAACAGGGCCAAAGGTTTGACATTTGATTTCTTATTGATATGGAAAATACAAAATTCTTTATAAATTGGTTATTTGATTGGTTGATTCAATTAATAGGGTTATATGATATTTTAATAGAATCTTTTGTATTGATCTTTGAACGTTCATTAGTCAATTTTTTCCCCTTGTTCCAATTGAATAAATAATAGGACCTGATAATTCTTTTGTACAGGCTTGATTCTTGTTGGTTGCTTGGCTGTATGCACCGTAATAGAAATTGTTTCTGTTTGGAACATTACAAGAGTAGAAATTGAACTTTGCAATGCACTATCTCCAGAGGAGCCACGCGTCTCTACCAATCAATATAACTGGGGTCTTGTATGTATCATTGAAATTTTTATTTATTAAATTATTATATAATATGCTTATACTTTTAACTTGTTAGTTAGTGGGCTTAGTGGATAAATGGCTTTCCTCATCTAACTTCTTCACTTAATTAGTTCCTGGGCATGTGCTATATCTTGATACAGGTATTTATAGCAATGGTGGTTGATAATTTTTTATATCCTCTGTCAGCATTTTATTCACATTTTACGCAGTACATTGACTGGTCAGGAGTTCGGTATCACCTAAAAAATGGGAAGATCTCTCAGGTTATATCTAAATTTTTGGTGTTACTATAGTTTTTCTGTTGCTTTCCTTTCAATTGTGTAACTGTAGACCATTATCATACATATATGCATCTTAGTGTATTGAATCCACTGATGTTTGCCCCTAAATAACAGTTGTGAACATGTCTTTCAAAGGTTGCTGCTGGTATTAAGCTTATAAGTACAACACAACCTTTCTACAGTAATAATTGCAATTTGCTTTTTTTTTTAAAGTTGTGTCAGAGTGAAATGAGCCATTAATATTCTAGAGCGTCCAATGGTGATTATTTTGAATGAGTTGAGATTTTTAACATCTCAAGTGCCATGCATTGGTTCTTCCACTATGTCTAGTGAAAAATATTGCATTGCATTTTTTTAAAAGTTATTTTCTTGGTGAACGAAAATTTATATATATTATTATATTGTATATAGTAATTAAAAAACTGTACCAAGTGCAGACCATAGAGTAAATGCTAATAAAAAAATTATCAGTTAGGATTCTTTGGAACAAACTAGAGAAATGAAATTTACAGTAGTGCTAAAGCATTGTGCAGATTGAAAAGATAGAAGTTAAGCCTTAATTTCCATTTTAAACAGCTTCTTCTATGGACATAATCTATATGTAGTTATTTGTAACTTCAGTGTATTGACTTTCTTACATATCCATGATTTCTTCATTTAGTATAAGTTCTTGACTGCAGTTGTGGGTATACTTTCGCCTTATGCTCTTTGTAACTGCCACCATTTCCCTGGATATTGATCAGCTGATGCTTAAAGTTTAAAATGTTATCACATATTCTGGTGGTTCCTTCTGTACCAATTCTTATAGTGCTTGTCGAAAGTTCTCTTCCTACTGGCATGTGTCATGCCATCATGTTTTCATCCCCATCAGCACCAAGCTTCATTGGGGGATCCTTCTGTCACAGGGCTAGTTATGTTTACATTTCTTTAAAGCTTAGTATTTATTATTTGGTTACTGTTGTAAAAAATGTTCTTTATTGTAAAATGATCTTCATTAGTTGCAATGGTACTCTGAGATCTTGAAAACTATATCTGGTACTTTGGAAATCCTTTTTTTGGATTCTGAAACCTTTTTGCCTCCAAGAGATTCGTGGAAGCTCCTGGAGAAGGGTAGAATCCTCTAAATATGTTTCAGGCAATTTCTCTTATTCTGTAGGAGTTTCTAAAAAGTAACTGAGGCTGAAGTCGAACATTTTGAAAGTTTCAAGTTCTAGGAGTTATCGATATCACATCTTAGAGTTTGTGGAAGTTTCTCTTATCTCCAATGTGGTTTCTTGCTAATTCCTTGTTTTCTATTGTTCCCTTAAGAAGTGTACCTTAAAGTTTTCTTCATTTTTTGACTTGGCTATCCCTTCAATTAAAAGGTACTCTTTTCCCATTGTCAGTGCAACATAGAAAATTACTGTGAAACACATCTTGGGAGTATAATTTTCTTTTGATCTTCCATGTTTGCTTTTGTGTTTTCAGAGAAGGAACAACTGGAGGCTATTACACTCTAAAACCTGTTCCTGATAAGCTGATGTTTCTTAGGCCAGTGTTTGTGTGCAACAAGCAATTTGCAAATTAACAGAAAACAATATAAAAAATCACAAACTAAAGGCTAGTACATTCCAAATCCCGTTTCCTGAGAAACTGATGTTTTCAAGGCAGCTATTTGCAATTGACAAATGACTTGCAAATTAACAGAAAACCATTTAAAAAACCACAAACTAAAATTTTAATATATGTCCATAGTATTTCTATGTTTTGACCAGTGACAATATTGGTGCAACTCAGCATGTAGCACAGGTGAAATTTTTTGGACCTTTGTTGTAGGAAATCCATTGGAGGGTTTTGTTTGTAGTGTTTTTGGGGCATTCCTAGGTGGTCTAGATTTGGGGTTCTTTGGTAGCAGTCCATATTTTTCAATAATTTGTTCTTCGTTAATCATTTCCTAAAGATTCTCTTGATTTTGGGGTGATTGGGGAATCATGTTTACAAAATTACAAAAGTTTTTCTGTTTGGGAAACCATACCCACTTCCAAGTTGTGGAACCTGTTTTGATAAACATCCAAAGATGGAATATACTAATAATTACATCAAAAGCTCAGAACAGTGCCCGTTGAGCTTGGAGTTCTGAGATAGAATGCTGCTTATACTGATGGCATTCCTCTAACAACATCGTTGATCAAACAAACTTAAACTACCTAGTGCTGCATACTAGAGTATTTTTTACCCGAGGACAATATTAATTCAAAAAAATATTGCCCTACCACCATAATTAAACTACCATGATACGACATGACTCTCTGTTTGTAGCTTTAGTGCTTTAGCACGCCTAATTAAGCTATGGTTGACAAAAAGTTACTGAGTTGCCATATAGGGGTTGCTGGAAATAAGTGGATCAATTAGAATTCTCCAGAGTTTTGGGTCAACTTGCCTGCTGAATCCAGAGTTTTTGCTCCTGTTGGCTGGGTTCTATTGTTGTGGGATTGGCTTAATCGTTACGCCACCTTTTGTGTCTACCTGGATTGCATCACTATCAGAGCTGTCTGCTGTTGTTGTAGGGTCTGGGGGTTCCCCTGCAGTCTGATTTTGGCTAGCACTGTTGAGTGGATTTTCCTCAATGGTGTCTAATCTTGTGCTTTTTCTTTTGCAATCACAAAACCTTTGATCAGGGCTTATGAGGGGTTTTATGAGTTGACAAACCAAAGGTCTTGCTGCCTGAAATTGAAGTGTTCCACCAAAAACTCAGGTTAATTTATGGAATTAGACAACTTGTGAGTTTGTCAAAAATGGACAAACAGATCGGGCATCTCTTGATAATCTCCTGGAATTTTTTTTGAACCTTTGGTTCTGGTTTGGTTTAAAATTTGGATTAAGCTTGATCTCCATGAAAATGTTCGCTTGTTTCTGTTTCATTCCTAAAGTATTTTCTACTAGTGTAGCTTCTTGTTGATCTAACTGGTAGCATGAGGTGTGCCATTTCATGCTCCATGTTGCGTGCGGTCATTGTTGAGTACAGGTAAGGTAGTGCTTATGACATTCTCGAATTCTTGAATGCTCTGCTAAATATGCTACCACTGGCACCATAGTTTGTGATTGCTTTGTCTGACGAAGGTCAGCTGGTCACTGCACTTGTCTGACCATAGGTCTGCCTTCATTTCTTAACCATGGCCTTTTCAAACTTATTCTTTTTCTTTGTTGAGCCTTTTGTTTTCCATCCTTGGATTGGGACTTATGGTTTTCTTCACTTACACTCTAGTGATTGCCATTACCTTTTTGTACTTGTCAATTCTTTGATTGATTCTTCTGCAATACTCTTCAGTCCAATCTGGTTGGCAAGGTCTGCACTTCCTCAAGAAGATGGAGATTGTCTTGCAACCTTAACTCACTCCTCATTTCAGATTGAGGTCTTGCATCTACTAGCATTTGGCCCCAGCTTTTGCTTCGCTTCTACTCCAGACTTGTCTTGACTGAATTTTGGATTGATTGAGCTAGTTCTCAGACTGTTTCTCTATTTTTCCACCAATTTAGTAGGCTGTCTGAGTTCCTGGTCCACTCCCTGATTGTGTTGTCGTTTTCTATTTGTTTTGTTTGGGTCCAATGACATTAATACCTTCTTGTTCAGTGTTGGTCTTCAGATGTTATCTTATCTTGTTGATGAGACCTTTTCTTGTACTGTTGTATATGCTTTGTACTTCATGTTATGTTTAGCACGGAGATCTTGCAAATATGGTACCTTAAACTCCTGTGAGGACTCATGGAAACTTTTTCAACAACTAATCATCTGTTTTAGTGATGGCCATGTTGCCCCAAATAGAATCTGTTGGAATTTGATTTCTCTTGAATTCTTCTTTGATGCATTCTTATACCGAGAGACCCCACAAATACTTGAAGTCTTGAGTTAGTTCATCTTCTCTTTGTTTCTCAGTCTTGATTAGTTCTTAAATAGTCGAACCTTTCACTCTCATTTAGGTTACATCTTTATAATGTGTTGTCAATGTTTATTTTTGACTGATTGCACTTCAACCTGACCCAACTTCACATAGGCAATTCTGCCAGAAATGCTTACAACAAAATGCTACGCTGCCAAATAAAACTCTTGCAGAATATAATTACACACATGCAACATAGAAGAGTCTACAAGAACAATAGCTTTATTGCACAAGGTAGTCTTATAGTGCAACTCTGTGTTCCTGGAGAACTTGTCAAATGGGAGCTTTTTAACCTGACATTTGAAACTATCTATGTTACCAGATAGTTGTCAGTTAAGACACCCTTTAGATCCAGCTATACAGTCCCAAAAGTGATTAGCACACTACGTAAGCCAACAATACATCTAATTTGGCTCAAATAGAGTTCTTAAAATATTCCGATAAAATAAAATAATATTAAATAATAACAAGATGGGTTACAATCACTTGTCCACTTCTCTTGTTTACCTGGGTTGCAGCCATATAGAGCTACCTGATGGTGTTACAGGGCATTTGAATATGGGGAGCATAAATTTAGGATCAACCATTGCTTTTGCAGCCTGTTTTGGCCAGTTTTTCTGAACAAATGTCTTCATGGTGCCTAATTTGTGCTTTTACTGTTGCCAGCACAAAATTTTCTGCACAGATCTTATTAGGGGCTTCATCCAGTGACAAACAAAGTTCTTACTGTCTGAAAATTAAAGCAGGAAACAAAACCCTATCACAAAATGGGTCCTGGTTTCTGAAAATAGGCAACCGCATGAATTGTTGTAAAACAAATAAACTGGCAGGGAAGCTCTTCAGTAATCGCCTGGAATCAGAGTAGCCGGATACTCCTCTGCCCCTCCTCGGGCACACGTATCCCCATATTTGTAGCAGTATCCGTATCGGATACGGATATGATATGGCACGGATACACATCAGATTCCCTACCCATGCGTGCCCAAATATTCTTGATTTTCCGACTGCCAAATTCTATGTGACTTGATTTTTTTAAAAATTTGACATGAATCCTCGTAAACTTAATTTAAAACAAATTTCAATCTTGCAATTTTTTTTGCTGCTATAAACAGAAACCTGCTTTAAATGAGGAAGACAAATGAAATGTTTCTCTATTTCAGCTACCCATTTTTTTGGGTTATATTCCAAAGCAACTCTACCATTTTTTGAATATTGTAAATATTTAAATCAACTTATAATCATTTATGTAGCAATTATAAGTCTATTGTAATGTCCCCTGTTGGGACCTTAATTTAACCTAAATTTCTCAATTAGGGTTTGGATTGTAATGTTTCCCGATAGGATCCGCCATTTATCTCATTAGATTTAAGTTATCTTTAATGCTCATGTCCAACCTTTTTACTATTCCAGCTCAAGACAAAAGGAGTAGGTGTTAACCAAGTTGCCTAGAAACTAGCGAATGGACTCCCTCAAAGTTTACAGGTCCAAGTCCGTATCACGAAGGCTTACGGAACGCTAACCCCTACCCTCTATTGGGATAAAATCCATTGCTTGGATTTATACAAGCCCCTCCTTGGTAACACTTTAGTCACTTCCTCTTCAGGTACTAAATAGTAACAAATATGAACATGGACATATATGATTATTACTCCATTACTACTAATGAGTACATATATAACATATGTAAATATTGGATCTTTCAAAGATATATATATATATATATATATATATATATATATATGATCTGATTTTAGCCTTATTAACATATAATATGTATAATAGCTTATATAAGGCTGTTTATCCCTTATAGAATCTATATATATTATATATATGTATTCTAATTTTATTATTATTAACATACTTATATATAATCACAATCTCTTATATATACTTTATATATAACATAACTTTATCTGATTAGTGATTTCACCATTATTTTTTTTTGATCGGTAACAATGATTTTATTAGTTAAAAGAGGATTACATTATGAGTATATCAGATATGTCAGATTTGCTTTACAATTGATCATAGCAATATCTGCAAAAATTTCATGCACACCTATCTACTAATCCGCTATCCAACTGAATACATAAAAGAGAAAGCATGCCGCATCGGGAACCAAAAAACATCCTTGAAGCTACCAAAGAACCCAAAACATCACATCGTGGCAAAGTCATTAATCGGTTATTTCTGGACTCGAGCCACCCTGCCGTAGGCACAGACCCGAGCCAGGCTTCGACAGTCTGTAGATCTCGTTATGATTGTCATAATCCTACCAACGAGAATAAAAACATTCCCCAAAACACAAAAATTTTCATCTTCAAAACCCTCTGTCATCAGAGGTCTTACAAAAAGCCATTCATCATCTTAGTCGAACAGTGGGGGCAATAGCAAAAAAGGGAAAAATTACCATCTTCAAAACCAGACGCTCATCTATCTTCAGAGCACAGCCGTCCTTGTCTTGACCTCTTGCGGCGCGGCACCATGACAGGTAAGAGACTCTGCGCCACGACCTTCTGTGCTTTGTGTTCTTCAACCATTTCCTTCAGCTTACTCCAAGCTCGAGCCCGGTCTGCCCTGAAATTTCCTTTGTCCTCTTTACCCCACCATCGGATAAAGGGCATGAAACCATAAATCCGAGCCTCATTTTCATCTTCGAAACATTCCGTGATATCTGACCCAATGTCGGGGACCACCCACTCCAGAATGGAGTCTATTTCATAGAGCAGGTCTTGATTGAACAAACAAGAGACCAGCCATTTCACTTCTGCCCCCAAGCCATTACCATTGATATTATATCAAGGTTGATTCTCCACTTCTTCTTCCTATTCACAAAGAAGGGCCCTAAAACATCCCCAACAACCCGAGCAACCTTATCCTGCTTTATTTCCACCAAGCCTTGCAGCCGTGCCATCGAAACTGGACCTTTGAAGGCTTTCTGCTGCTTACAAGTATCCACAGAAAACGTAGCTTCCATATTTCTACTTAATTCTAAATCTCCACCGTTCCTCACAAGAAGTGAAAACAGAGTCTTACGAAAACCACCTCTGAATTCCAGACCAAGCCTTCTAAACATTCAAGTGCACAGAAAAGAGAGCCAAAAGGGTTCCTTTATAGCCGTCGGCCTTACCCTTAATAAATGAGAATTCTTGCATTAATGGTCGGACGTCACCTTTCGCACGAGCCAAGAGGTCGCCAACTTGAAACCGTGCGGGATGCTTAAAAGGGAAGTAACAAATTAAAATACTTTAAGGCTGCCAGTGGCCGTGCATAAAATTAAAGAGGCCGATTAGAGATTGCAAACGAAGTCCGCAACTCGCAACATGTTAAAATCGTCCCACACAATCTCATTAATATTTTTAAGGGAAACAACCCACTTGGATAGAATGTCCGCTTCACAATTCCCTTCTCGTCGAATATGACTAATTTTAAAGGCCTCAAATTTTGAAAGAAGATCTTGCACAACGTGAATGTAGCTTTGAAGATGCCAAGCTTGTGTATACCCTTTCTGAATAGCCTGAATAATAATCTGAGAGTCTCCTTCCAAATGAATTTTTTGACAGTCCATCTTTAAACATAGATTCAAGGCCAAAATAGCCGCTTTCAACTCTGCCACATTATTGGTTCCCTCCTCTAGTTTTTGGGCACCATATGCCTGAATATTACCAGTCCAATCTCGAATAATCACACCTGCACCAGAGGGGCCAGGATTCCCTCTGGAAGCGCCATCAAAGTTAACTTTCAGCCAGCCCCATTCCGGGGTTTCCCATTTGATCTTCTCTTTGCCTGACTTATGTTTCCTAGGCTAGAGACCACCATTCCTAAATCGAATGCGTGTAGACGGCCATTCTCTTTGGATTCTTCTATCTGCTATAGTAAAAGGAGTAGAAGACTTAAGTAGAAAAGTCAAGGCACCCAACACCTCCTCAATAGAAGAATTAATTCTAAACATAACCCTTTCTAGGGATTCCACCTTTTCCTCAAAAATCTTGCGGTTTCGTTCCTTCCAAATCTCCCAAACCACAATAGAAGGACAAATTTGTCATACCTTAGACAGGACAGACTTTGGTTTTTCCCAAGGCCAACTAAGAAAAAGCCCCTTGATTGAATTCTGTAGGGGTCCAAACCAATCCAACTTTTTCTTCATCATATCCCAGCAAGCATTAGCAAATTTACATTGAACCAAAAGATGATTTCATCATATATATATATATATATATATATTTCTAATTCATTATTAATATATATAGACATAATATATATTAGCTCAACTGACTCTATTATTAATACTTATAGAGAAACCATATATGTAACGGTCCCTTATTTCTAATAATATTCTAACATAGCCATCTGCAGATCAGTATTGATCTGCAGTTAATTAGTTGCTCCCGATTACTATAGAGTATTTAGTGTCTTGTAACTTCCATTTTTGTTCCATATGTTCCATGCCAAACATATTTAATAATCTCCCTCAAAGACCATCGTTGTCTCTCATGTTCGTTCCAAGATAGATATGAAATAAGGAAACATGGAAGTTCGATTACTATCTTATTCCTTGCAAGATCGATGGAACTGCCAATGCGTATTACTTCCTACTCAGTGCTGATTCCATCTTGTCTGCTGACTCCGACTTTTCCGCCGCCCATCCCAAATGAATTTGGCTCTACCTACATATTGCGATGCCCAGAAAGTCACGACCCTTCATAACAACCGGTGCTTGATTAAATTTGTCTTCAAGTATATACCGCCGGTTTGTTAAGTGTAAATCATTGTTTATTTTTGCGTAGTCGACTTCTCAAGTCGACACTTGTTAGTTTGAATGTTAATTGTTATTACTAAGGTATATTCATTATATAGATATTTATTGTTTATTTTTTCTTATATATTTATTATTATTGAATATTCATCATATATATAATTAATATTTATTAATTTTGATTAATTTAATAATATTAAAATTATTTAATTATTATTATCATTAAATAATTTGTTTACTATATATGATTATAATTAACATATTGTTTGTACATTACTTATTATTGAGATTTTAACCATATATAGAAGGCAATGTATATTTGGCCACAAATACTCATTTATTAAAATTTGTATTTTTGCATTATATACATTAATTCATGATTCATGACATCTATATTACTTTTAAAGCAATGAAAATATCCTGTAATAACTGAGAAAATTGTGTTAAATGTATGCATATTTGTTTCTTATAAATGTCGTATCCAACCGTATCCATATTGGGAGTTTTAAAAATGGTCGTATCCGAATCTGATACCATATCCACGGATATCTGTATCCATGCAACTTTGCCTGGAATCTTCCGTGAATCTTTGTTTCTTAGGTGCGTTGGGATTTGGATTAAGCTGCACTCTAAATTTCTTTCCACGTTTCTGTTTCATTCCTGAATCTCCTTTCTGCTAAAGTAGCTGGGTATTGGTCTGTATTTTAAAGTTTTATGAGCATCAATATTTCATTACTATTGTGGTCAAGCCATTTATTTCTTTCTCACCATTATTGGCCAACTATGATGTTTTTGAGCCTAACGCAAAGTGGAAATTTCTCAAGAGACTTGGCACTGTTGCAAACCAATTACTCTTCTACTATAATATTTAAACGAAACAAGCTTCAGGAAAATTTGCATAATCCATTTATTTATTGATTTTTTTGGCCACTCTGTTAACCATCACTAGCATGAGTGATAAGTATTACAGATACGAGCTCCCTAAATTTACATCTCTGTATAACAAGATCTGGGGAACCATATATAGTTAGAACTTAGGACTTAGGAGTTCCTTTTTGGTTTCTGACCTCTTGGCGTACATGAAATTATCTAGATAAGTAGTTCCTAGCCGTAATAATTATCAGATCCTAATGATAGGCAACAAAGAGTAGCCTGCATTGTCAGTAAAATACTTTTGTATGTATCAAATTTTTCGTTGGGGCTTGTTTCTTTTCAACATTATGGATTGTAGAAACTACAATTCTCCACTTTACTGTTTTCAAGAAGATGAGATTGGATTGCAGATATCTATTTTACTGTCTCTAAATCATTGATCTCGTAGATTTACTTCCAAACAAATGCCATCACTTCTTTTCCCATTTGGCCAGAGGCTGATACGTTCTTGATGATAATTTTCATTTAAAGATTGCAAGGAATATCAAGATTGAAATTTTCCACCTGGCTTGAGGCTCTGTACCATATTGAATGCAAAACATGCTTTCTTGCTTCTATTGGATTGGTTTATGTTTATATTTGCTGTGTTTCAACTTGTAGTTTTTGAATTTTCTTATAGTAACATCGACAACACATGTTGCTAATCATCCAAGCGTTATCTGAATTACATCATTTATTTTGTTTATTTCACATTTGAAGGATGACTAAGGCTACTTTTCCCTCGTGTTTTCCTTTTTGTACATGTTCATCTTATCTCGTAATGCAAAATTTGATTATTGGGCCCTTTCTGTTATCCTGGAAGAGAAATTTGGATAGGCTAGTACCTTCTTAGAACATATGGACTGTTTGTTTTTGGTTGTGGATATATATCCTGCAATGTGCAACAGAAAGCTACCACGGAAGGGCTATAATGATGCTGCATTGCATTTACTGAATAGTTGTGTTCTACTTTCCATAACCAGGTTGTTTTATGTAGTAATTCGTAAAAAAATGAGATTTGGCAATAACCGTTATGGCCCTTGAAAAAATAGTTGCAGGACTTATTTATTTAGATTTTTCAATTAACTCAAGATGAAAGAATACTTAGAGGAATCCAAAAATTCCTCTAAGTAACTCAAAATGAAAGAATACTTAGGGGAATTTTTGGATTTTGGATTTTTCAAGTAACATAAGATGCATCGCTTGTTTGTCTCTAATTATGCATATTTTGTGCGTATCACTGCGAGAGAGCTGAATGAAATATATCCTAATTTTGCAGATTCAACGGCACCAAGACCGTGGAACAAAGCCTTTAGATAAAGGAACAAAAAAGCAGAACTCGAAAGCAAAATTCTTTCCACAAGGACATTTTATTAGCTCTATTATGAGAACCATTGTTTACTGGAACCAACCTAAGAAATTTGACATCTAGTTTTGCCATGCTGCTGTTCTGATGCAAATTCTATATTCGTCAAGGGATTCACAACTCAAAAATTAAATTATAGAATCATTGTTAAAAACTGGGCGTTCGATTGACGACAGTCCTGAAGTTGCCGCCATAGTTTCTGAATTGGTTAGATGCTTTTGCCCGTCTTTATGTTGAAGATGTTGATGGAAGAGATGACTGCACATTGCAGAATGACCTTTACAAGTAACACGCATCCCGTTGATTTTTTAGCAAGTTGAAGATTTTTGTATGCATTTGGTTTTACCAATTTGTTCTGATTTCAAGAAATTCGCTATTTCTTTGGGCTTCATTGTTGTATTCACAATTGATTTACCGCATTGCTCATATCACTTCAGGATAGTGGAAGTTGGCAATTAGAGCCAAAAATATTTGATAAATTCAAGACGCTTAATGTCGAATTATTTATTGCATTTTTTTGCAATACTGTTCTTCTCGAGTCGATACTATAAAAATCACACGTTCATTCTTTTGCAAGTTGTGTTTGTTGACTACATAGACTATTCATGATAAAATGCTACACTACCCATAACTAACCTAGCTATTCCAAACATGTGACATAGAACTCAAAAAAATACATATTTAATTTGTTTCTAGGTAATGTTTTTTTTAACCTTATAACTTAAGATCGTTTGTCTCTAAAGATGCTAATGTTTATATTTAATAAGGTATATTGAAGTGAAACTTCACACAGGTAGAACTAATTACCTTTGTTATAAAAAAGTTACATACTTATGTCAAAGTAAAATAATTTTTTGTTTATTTTATTTTGATTAAATTTCATTCATAAGATAATCTTTAGTCTTATTTTTTTTTGTTGGATCAGTTGGGGCAAGACTAATTCCCTTGCGATACATGCAATTGTCTCACAAATTATATGTATTGGGTAAGTATGAGCCTCAACTTGAGGCTAATGAGGAGAAAACCCACGATCCAAGCCAACTCCGCTACTCTTGTGGGCTTAATCTTTAGTCTTATTACCATAATGAAAATGCATTTTTGTAATTAAATTTAGTTAGAATTTGCATTTGGCTTAAATATTAGTGTGCACAACATCTAACAAGAAAGATTTAATATGACAAGGAAAGGTAAGTTATTAAAAGGCTTTACGAAGGCGTCTTGCACGCTCGAAGGACATGAAAGTTTTTATTCCAAGTGTGGGATTTGCAAAGGGCAAGGTCTTTTTAAGCCCATTAAAGGCATTGTTGTCTTTATTCTCTCCGTGTTTTGCATCTTGTTTTGTGCCTTTGGTAGAGAGAATTTCAAGGTGAATAAGACTTGTGCTTCGTTCTCTAAGACCATGTGAGGCAAGCTAAAACGTGAGGAACCCAGTGTCTGTAAGTGGAAGAAAGAGGACAAGGTATGGAGAATTCTCAAAGAGGGCGGAGTCACGTCTTACATGAAGATGCTACACGGTTACGACAAAGACATCTCCAAGGAATTTGCTGAGAGCTGGGATGATGACAGGGTCACTCTGTGTGGTAAGGCTTTCACTGTCAATGAGAAGTTAATTTCAGAGATTACTGGTATGAATCTTTTTGGTCTGAAGTATTATAGGGGTCGGGTCATGGCCCAGAATGCGGCCCGTTTATATCGCAAAACCCTTGAGGAAAAGCCCTCTTAGTGAAGCAGAGTGGAGATTTCGTCTTGCGAAAACATGTGAAGCTGCTCTGGGGGAAATTGGTTAAGGCTTTAATGCAATACTTCACTCTGGAAGGTCGCTACACTAGTGTATAATTTCCATTTCATGTTGATTAACCATTTTAGATATAAGAGGAAGATTTCCTTTCCGTTTCTGTTGCTGGAGTCTTTAAGCACGAACATTTTGGAAAATGGGAAAAGCCCTGAGAAGCCCATTTTACATGATGCGTTAATTCTTCTCATCTATGAATATGCTAAGTTTAAGTTGCAGGTTCCTACCCCGGCCACTGGGAAGGGTAAAGACAAGAAGGGTAAAAGACCTCTCATGATAGAGAATAACCCTATTAAGAAGAAACACAAGGTGACCCCTAAAACTAAGAAGGTTGATGTGGCCAAATTTCTCACTGAGGAGACCGGGATGGACACCGACGATGAGACAGAGGTGCGGGAAGGAGATAAATATTTTTGTGCCTCCTCATGCCAAGAAGAAGCGATTCCGAGCTCTGAGGAAGATACTAGTGAGTACACTTCGGAAACAGAGAGTGACAAAGCCTGCAGTGACAAGTCTGGGGACATGGATACTGAGGACCCAGATGAAAATTATGTGCCGGAGTGAGGAGGAAGTCAATAAGGAGGTTATTGAGGAAAACAAAGGCCCAGTTAACCCGTGCCCTAATGTGCCTGAAGGAGATGCTACTCTTAAGGCTGTTGTGAGCTCGACCATTATGACTCAGTCCCTTCTTGAGCCGGGAAATAAGGTACCAAAAGATCTCATCTCCCCCTATTTTAGTAGATTATGAGGACTTGCCGATTAAGGATGACACTATGTCCAGGGGTAACTTTGAGAAGGCAGAAGAAAAATGTAAAGAGGTTAATGATCATTTGGGTGATGAGAAGGGGAACCTGTGAAAAGCCAGGAGGAGACTACTGAGAAAAACAAAGCGGTTAGTGGGTTTATGCAGGTTGCTAAAGACCATGCTGACACAAACATGCAAATGAGCACCTGGCTCTATGAAGAGATCAAAGATATCAACATCAAATACTCTGAGCTGGAGGATAGAGTAGACAAAATTGCTCTGCTGCTGGCCGAGCCTAAGGATATTACTAAGGATGGAAATGGTGACCTTGTTGGAGGAGAAGACAAGGGGCTGATGTAGATGCTGGAGCTCAAAATCAATGCTGTGGTCAACTACCGCGTGCAAACCACTTCTAGCCGCATTCAAAGTATCGAGAACACTCTCAACAGGATTATGAAGCAGAGTTTTGAAGGAATGACGTGCCCTCATGTCTGTGCTGGAGGGTAATTCCATCCCTATCAATGTTGAGGACGATGTTGACAAAGGTACTAGCACTGTTGGTCCTGACTCTAGGACTAGAGCAAGTACTAAAAAGAAAAAGGTAGACAACTCAAAGGAAATTGAGAC
Source organism: Thuja plicata (assembly GCA_018584345.1). NCBI lineage: Eukaryota > Viridiplantae > Streptophyta > Pinopsida > Cupressales > Cupressaceae > Thuja > Thuja plicata. Next base: position 3,774,613 of record MU224270.1, read on the forward strand.
CCTTAGGGATTCCACCCAGCAATACGAGTTGCTGAAGGAGGACACTGCGAAATTTATGAAAAATATGTCTTAACTATAGGTCTTGTTCTTCGTTGGTCCTTTTTGGCTTTCGGGTCTTTTTTTGCTCGTTGCTGGTGCTGGGGGTGTTGCTTTGACTGTATCTTTTCCCCCTAACAATTTCTTTTTTGTCTGTTCTTATGCTTCCTATCTTTAGTGCTTTTGTAAAGTGTTACGATTCCCTTCAAAAATTGTTTTTTCCCTAATCGAAAACAAGAAAGATTTAATATAATAACTAATGTAACACAGGCACTGGGGGAGGTCAAGACGGGGAAAAAATGGCTTCAATGTGGGGATGGTGGGGGACGACGGTAGGTGTAATATACTATACATATAATACTGTAAATGCTAGTTATGAAGATGTATAATAGTATAAGAACTAATAAATTATAATACCAAATACTTGAACATAGCAAAATTGCAACATGAACATACCCAATACATAATATCAATATAGTATACTAAGTACTTGAACATTGAACATGAAACATTGAAGTTTTCATTATGAACATTGACTATCAAATTACCAATTACTATTAAAAATTAAAAAATTTAAATTATTGGCAAATAGAAGATTCTGATTTATATTATGTCAAAAATATCATAAAGATGATTACAATGAGCAACATGATGTCAAAACAAGTACAAAATCATGCACATACATTCATAAATATGCATATGTGGTGTGTGTGTGTGTGTGTAACATGGACCTTTATGGTAGCTAGTAAAGCTCCTTTCTATTAGAAGTGCTACAACAACTTTTTCTTGCAGAAACTCGCGACGACGAGATGGTGACAGGAAGGCGGTGGTGGGGGGACTTGGGAACGCCAAGTCCCCATCCCAGGGATGTCCCAGACCCGGGTGCATGGGGGTTTGGGGGGAGGGGGAACACGTCCCCATGTTACACTGATTATATTAGAAATGAAAAAGAAATATGTAAATAAGCAATACCAAGAAAGAATCTAAGCGAGTTAATGCATGAAAAGATATTACCATAAGATAGAAGAGAGAAAGCTTCAAGATCCAACACCATGAGACAAGATATTTGAAAGGGGAAAGCAAAGAAAACCCCTTGTGACATTATGAATGAGGCATGAAAAGCCTAAGAAGAGAGAGAGAGAGAGAGAGAGA
>MU224270.1:3807144-3819090 GCA_018584345.1 Thuja plicata
GGGGGGGGGGTAGGAGAGCACATCCTAGGGTGACAGCACAGAGACGACAAGGGTCGGTATAGGTGCCACAAGACAGGGTTCCTCCAATGATTCCATAGATATAGGGACAAGGGCCTTTGAGATAGGTGTAGGGATAGGTACCTCAAGTACCTTTATAGGGACAGGGGCCACAGGTACCACCAATAGGTTATGTGGTATAGGATGTACATAATATTGTGGTTGCACAACGAGACAACCTGTAGATAGAGCTGAGACAAGTACAAGGTTTATTAGCGACCACCTAGATATAAGAGGGCAATATACAGGAAGAGCTGACCCGAGTGCAAGGATTACTAGCAATGGAGAAAATACGAGTGGATAGTGCATAGAGTTCATTGATACACTGCAGGACCGAGTTGATGGAGGAGAGTTTATGATGATCGAGACTCACGTGTGGGTCCTAGTAGGGCAGCAACACATTACACAATTGTAGGGAGAGATTTAGAGGTTGACGGAGCAGGTGGGAAGCCTGATAGTAGAGCGAAATGAGGCATGGAGATAGGCTGAGATATACAAGAGTGAGTGAGAGATATCCCTCTAGGAAGCCACAAAAGGAGGGATAGGTTAGGTGTTGGCAGATGCATTTTCCGCACAAAGGGAGGCATGAAGGAGAGGCAAAGAGGAAACATATTATATGGGCCCATATTTTGGGGTAGTCCCTGAGGACTAGAGAGAGCTTGCATATACCTAGCGGTCTTTGACATAGAGCATGGGCAGAGCATCACAGGGATCGGTAGGGATGAGACCTCCCCGGGACAGAGGGGGTGATGGGATAGGTGGGGTAGTGCCATCCTCACAGCTAGCCTCATCAGTAACGTCAACTATTTTTGATACACATGCAGTTTTACTTTGAGCATTTATATGTAGAGCAATATTTTGATGTATACATGTATATGGATATTTTGACATTGATGTACTTTTACTGGACACCTAATATATACACACATGATTTTGATGGTCCTATCTTTGTGATGTGTGTGATTCCTATATGTATATGATGATGGTTTTATGACTGTCGCGTGTGATGCAAGATATAGTGGATAATGTTATGATGCTGACATATTTGTGATGCAGAGATATGTGTATGTGAAGATTTATGACGTGTTTATGTGGAGTTAATGTTTATGGATTTATATGCAAATGGATGGAGTTATATATTATGGATGTAATGTGAATGTATAATGATTAATGTAATATTGTCTGTGAGATAATGATTTGATTAATACAATATAATGATTAATGAGTAATTCATGGTAATGAACATAATATAATGACTTAATGATGAATGCAATGGAAATGGTTAATAACTGATTAATATAAGATAATGATTAATATAAAGTAATGATTAATGAACATAAGATAATATTTAATGAGATTAAGTTAATGACTAATGATTAATGAGGAATGTAATATAATGATTAATGATTAATGTAATGTAATGCATCTAGATGATTAGGATGAATTTGAAGTAAATACTTAAACTCATCATGACGTAGTGCATGCAACTAATGAAGACTCAAATAAGGAAAATATTTTGTGTGTGTATCAACCAGAACTGAGAGGATCATGTAACTAGCTTTAGAGGGAAAGCACAAATATGAATCTTGCTAAGAGTAACAAAAAATGCAACATGACCTAACTAATATGCAACCTAACTACATGATTTTTGTGGGATTCAATGTGTTAATGTTGGAGAGCACACCATAGTTTGATTTGGCAAGAGGAGGTATGCACGATGTGTTAGAAAATACAAGTGACACTATTCCTTTGCGTGGATGAGACTGTCAGACAAATAGTTTGTTAGGAGCATAGATGTAAGATCTCAGTCATGATGGTACCAATGAAATGTCACTCATGAGAGGATTTAGTACACCTAAATATTTTTAGGGATTTGGTGGTATGTGTATAAATTCTACTCCCAGTGAGGTATATATAGCCATGACCATATATTAAACAAAAGTGCACTAAAAAACTATGACAAACAAATCATACTGCAAATGACACGTATTCCAATAGACGCCTTTCATGAAAGACAAGATATTAAAGATCGAGGAAATCATAAGGAGGATATATTGTAACACATAAATAAAATCAATAGAAAGGCATCATGAACAAGCAGTCATTCAGTCTAAAAGTTCTTTCCATGAATGGGATTGGTGTGACAGGAGATTGAGAAGCCAACGCCGGAAGGATGCATCCAGATGGGCAAAGATTGATTGAATCATAAATTCACTGGCAATTGCTTGTGAATGGAATAAACAATGAGAAATTTAATTTGTTAGTTGATTTGTGAGAATGCTTGTGAACACTCTATTTGGGAAAAAAGCTCAGTATATTTTGGTAAGCTCAGTCGTGTGGGAATAAATTGTTATTGTGAAGGCGAAGACGTGGCAGAAAGAGGAAGGAATCTACTTGCACAAATATGGGTAGTGCGATAGATTTATTTGGAAAATGTGTTAGATGTTGTGTAAGAGATGGTCCAAATAGATGATGAATTTGATTACGCATGGCGTCTGAAACAAGTTTTCACCATGATACTTATCCATTGTGCCACTGAAGTGGTTTTCACAAATGGACGATTTTATTTCTCTTTCTCTTTTTTTTTTGCTTTTTTGATTTTTTGATTTTTTATCAAAGTGCCTATTTGCCAGGTTTTCACCAAGATAAAAAGTTTTTTTAGGAATTTTTCTATTTTTTAAATTTTTTTCAGAATAATTTTACATTATTTTTGGAATTTTGCTGCTTTTTTTATTTGTTTTAATTTTCTTGCTGACTTTTTGCTGTACAAAGGATTACTGACAAATTATGCATAAAAGCGCTTGAGATGTACAATATTAACAGGACCAGGGACTGGAAACCCCTCTGGTGTTGCAATCTGATAAGCTCTGGACCCAAATTTAGCTATAACCAAAAAGGCCCCTAACTAGTTAGGCTCAAACTTTCCCTTCTTTTCACAGTTATGGAGATTCTTCATATTGTGCTGCAGGACAAGATCACCTACTTCAAACTCTCAAGGTTTGATCTTCTTGTTGAACTGTAAGCATAGGTGATTCTGATACATGCAGAGATGGTTTATGGCATTAAGGCATCTTTCATCGAGGATTTCAAGCTCTTGCAAGGGAGAAAATGGAGATTCTTCTTTGGACATCAGATTCTTTACGAAGATTCTGAGGGAAGGGAGCTTAGTTTCGATGGGGAGAATAGCCTCAATACCATAGATGAGGGCGAATAGAGTGGCTCTGGTGGGGTACAGATGGAGGTGTGATAGGCCCAGAGGGAAAGGTTTAGGCAAAGGTGCTGCCAATCATGACCAACCTCATCGACTATCTTTTTGAGGATTTTCAAGATGGTTTTGTTGGTAGCCTCTGCTTAGTCATTTCCTTGCGGAAAGTATTTGGAAGAGGAGTGTTGGGTAATGTAAAACTTCTTATAGAGTTATGTGACATCCTTATTCTTAAAAGGGGTCCCATTATCGGTGACAATATGTGGGGGAATGCCATATAATGACAAATAAGATAGTTCAAAATGAACTTTGAGATATGCTTTCCAGTTGTATAAGTAAGAGGGACGACCTCGACCCATTTTGTGAAGTACTCTATGGAAACAAGGATGTATTTGTGGTCGTTGGAAGAATTTGGAAATATTTGGCCTACTAGGTCAAGTCGCCAACAAGAAAAAGGCCAAGGCATGATGGTAGGTTGAAGGGATTGGGAGGGAGAGTGTATCAGATCGTTGTTCTGCTGACAGAGCACACATTTCTTTACATAATGATAGGTATCTTGCTCCATGGTAGGACAATAATATTGAGTGCATAGTAATTTCTTGCCAAAGTGAGCCCACTAGAATGGGCCCAACAAATACCTTGATGTACCTCCTCTAATGACATTTGTGCTTCTTCTAGATTCAGATACCTTAGAAGAGTTCCATCAAAGTGTTTTCAAAATAAGGTATCACCAAGGATTATGTAGCATGAGGGTCGGCGAATGAAGGTTTTGCGTTGAGTTGGGGTGAGGCTAAGTGAGATGATCTTGTCTGTCAGGTAGGAATAAATTTCATGGCACCAAGGGGAATTAGGATTAGTAATTTCAAATACCATCTCATTCTTCGGTTGGTCATGGGTAAGGACCATAATATTCTCAACAAGAAACTTGCACCATGAACTGTGCTTAGGCAAGGATATCAATGATCCAATTATTTCCATGACGTCTGCTGCTTTGTTGTTTGTTTTGGGAATTTGATGGAAGAAAATTTCTATAAAATGTTGTTTCAAATATTAAACCATGTGGCGGTAGGGGATCAATTTGTCATCCTTTTTCTGATATTAATCCAAGACTTCGTTGATAACTAAGTAAAAGTCACCAAGAACATGTAAACTAGGAATTTTCCATTGGACGGCTTGGAAAAGTCCGATCACCAAAGCTTCATATTCTGCAATATTGTTTGTGCATGGAAATTATAGTTTATAGGACTTAGGGATGAGATCCCCTTGAGGTGTGACAAATAGAACACCTTCCCTCGTACCCTTCTATGTAAAATATTCATCAAAGTAAAGATTCCATGGGATACTCAGGGTTACATTGAGAACATATTCATCTAGAAAATCTATAATGATTGGATGATCCCCTTAAATAGGTGTTTTAGCCAGCTGGTCTGCAATTAATTTTCCCTTAATAGCTTTGCGATCCACATAAGAAATATCAAATTCACTAAGAATCATAACCCACTTTGCAGTATGCCATGTGAGAGCGGCTTTAGGCAACAAACATTTAAGTGGATCTATCTTAGAAACCAACTATATCTTATGGTTAAGAATGTAGTGGTATAATTTATTTGTACAAAATACAATATCCAAACAAGCCTTCTCAATGGGAAATTAGTTTAGTTCGTAATCCACTAGTGTTCTGATGAGATAATAGATTGCTGATTCTTTTCCATTGTCATCTAATTGTGCTAAAAGAAAACCCAGTGCGAATTTAGTAGCTGATATATACAGAGTGAGAGGTCGGCCGAAGACAGGTGATACCAACACTAGAGGGTTAGCTAGATATCCTTTCAAGTGATCAAATGTTTTTTGACACAATAAATCCCATTGGAATTTGATATTTTTGCGTAACAGATGAGAAAAGGGATGTACTTTATCTGCTAACTGTGACATGAACCTTCTGATGGACTAAAGTTTTCCTTGCATACTACACAACTATTTTAGTGTTCTGGGGGTTGACATCTCTAGAATAGCTTTCACCTTCTTTGGATCCACTTCAATGCCTCTGCAGGAGACAATGTAGCCCAATAACTTGCCAGATTGAACTCCAAAGAAATTTCTTTTAGGATTAAGCCGAAGCTTATATTTCTCCAATCGTTCAAATATTATTGTGAGAATGGGGATGTGTGCTTCTTGTGTCTTGGATTTTCCTAGGAGGTCATCCATGTAATCTTCCATAATAACATGCAAGAGATCATGAAAGATTGTGGCCATTGCGCATTGATATGTTACACCTGCATTTTTAAGACCAAAGGGCATGACCTAATAACAGAACGTACCCCAAGGAGTGGTGAGTGCAGTCTTGTGTTGGTCTTAATGCGTGATCCTAATTTGATTATATCCAAAAACTATCCACGAGGGACAATATCTCTTGTCCAATAGTCAAATCCACTATGATATCAATATTGGGTAGTGGAAAATCATCCTTAGGACATGCTAAATTTAAGTCTCCAAAGTCAGTACAAATGTGGATGCGCCTAACAAGTTTAACTAATGGTACACTATTAGAGAGCCACTCAGGATAATCAATTGGTCTGATGATGTTGGCATCAAGCATTTTCTGTAACTCATCTTTGACTAGCAGAGCTACTTATGGATGCATCTTGCATCAATTCTGCTTAACAGGCTTCACCTTTGGATCAACCGTAGGATTATTTACAACTAAATTTGTATCTAACCCTGACATGTCTTTATAAGTCTAGGAAAAGTTGACTTGTTTTTTCTTGAGGAATTCGGTCATAGCTTTCTACTCTTGATCATTAAGTGATACAACAATATATACGACCTTTGGATCTTCTTCTGTACTGAGGTTAACTGTTATTGTGTCTTCTATCAAGATGGAGGATTTTTTTGACTGTAATGATATGAATGGTAGGAAAAATTATCCCTCCTCTAGTGCCTCAGAAAGGTTTTCACTAGAGGATACGCCCTTTATTTTCTCTTTTTTTTGTCATCGGATGATGCCTACGAGAGGTTTTCACCATGGGAAGTTTTATTTTCTTTTTTATTTTTACTTTCATTTTCTTTTTTGCGACTAAGAGTGTTGAACTAGCTACCGAAGTAGGCTTGTTTTTTGTAGTGGATTTGGTGTTCATATTCTCAGAGATTCTTAAGTCCAAAAAGGGCTAACACTGCCTCATCCAAATAGCATACGTCTAAGGACGATAGTGAATCTTGCTGATCCCAATCAATTAGCTCAGTGTTTTTGAGGGGAAGGTTAGGGGATGAAAGATCGGCTTTGGTGATGGTAAGGATACGGGAAAAGTCATCAAGGTCATCTTCAATGTATTGGAAAGGTACTTCAAAGAACTCCTCTTCAATGTCTGAATCAGATTCAGCTAAACAATAGTCTTTAGCAAAGTTAGTGTTAGGTTCTAAGGAGCCCAATCCTTTAGCTCATAGATAGCCTTTTTCTGTAATGGATGTTCTTCTTCCTATTTATTTTTCTTTGAGACCAGTACCATGATATCCCGTTCTTTCAACAACAGGAGTAGCTTTGATATATTTTTCCTTAGGTAAGGTTTCTGGTTTTTATTCTTCTTCTTTGTAAACCCAATCTAGGACATTGGATTCCATGTGTTCATTAGATAAGGATCCCCAATGTTTAAAATTAGTCTTTTTGCATTTCATGATATATTTTTTTCCTAAAGGAGTCAGTTGTGATGGTTTTCCGTTGGATTTTGGGGATAGGGGGGTTGTCCAATGCACATAGCACTTTCAAACTTATATTGCCCCAGGCCTTGATCTGTGAATGTTGTTTTCTTCTCGGGCTTAGAGGTCTTGTCTTCAATGGCTTTCTATTTTCCTTTGGACTAGTCTGGAGGATTTTCAGATGTTCCTTCAGTACTCTTTGGTGGGATAAGATTCTCCTTAACAATAGGTCAAGATAATTCATTCAGAGGATGATAATTTGACTGTCTACCTTCCAATATTTTACAATATTGAAAGGGCTCAAGATCTCCAGGAATAGTGATTTCTTTTCCATGATTTGAGAACTTCAAACATTGATGGTATGTAGAAGGTACACCTTTACTAGCATGTATCCATGGTCATCCCAATAATATGTTATATGGAAAATCTAGATCAAGCACATGACAAACTGTTTCGATCAGGGATGGGCCCACTTGTAAAGGAAGTGTTATCAAACATTTTCTCTCCCTTTCTCTATCATCATAGGATTTTACTGTGATTATTTTATTTACATCAAGAAGGTCTTCAAAAAGAGAAATATTTATGATCATTTTTAATGTACACAAATTGAGGCCAGATCCACCATCTATAAGGACCCGCTTGATTTTAGTGGAGTGGAATTTGGCTTCAATATGAAGGGATTTATTATGATGGAGGTCTAGGCCTTAGAAATATTTGTCACTAAAGACCAAATGCTCTTATGTAGCTAAATTTCCTATCATAGCTTGGAATTGAGATGTGTTAATGTTTTCAGTGACACAAGACTCATTAAGGGCATTTTCAAGGACTTCTTTGTGGATGGGGGATGTTTGAGGAAGATCAAGGATAAATATCTGTACATTTGTCTTTCCTAACTCGGCCAATAAATCATAGCGTAAAGTAGGATGCATAGCTGTGGATGGTGAGGGCGGTGGATTTGCCAAAGTTGATGGATTATTGGTAGCCTGAACAGTAACTCTTGGTCTTCGGGTAGTAGCATTGCAACTGGAACCTTTAAGTGTAAGGGTGTTCACGTGATTCTCAAATTCTTCAATACATCCAAAATTAGCATCAAAACCAAAGATATCATTTTCCTCTAAACTTCCACATGTGTGATCATTGCCTGTGATGGTGTTTGTGGAATAGTCATAAGGAATGGCGTTGGATGCTTTATTTTGATTGTGTTTAGGAAATGGTTCATTGTAGAATTTTAAATTTGCATTTGATGATGATGGGTTTTGTCCTTCAACCTCAATTTTCCATTGTCTATGAGGTCTTGAACAAAGTGTCTCAATTTCATGCACTTCTTGGTGTCGTTTCCTTTGATACGATGATAATAACAGTATTTGTTATCTTTATACCAAGCGGGCTTGGGTTAATTTTAATCAAACAGTCAAGTGTTAGGATATACCATCATGCCTTGATCCACTAATCGTCGAAAGACCACATCCAATGGTTCTGCAAGAGAAGTGATTTGTCAACACGGTCTGGTATTATTGTTTCCATTGTTGTAATTATTGTTTTTGCTATTGTTGCGAGGGAATAAGTAGGAATGATTGCGAGGTTGATGTTAAGATTGTTGTTGTGATGAACTGTTCTGATTGTTATTGTTGTGATTATTATGATTTTTTTTATTAGATTCTTGGACATTTTGGATGTGTTTGTCATCTGTCACTCCATCATTGACAACTCATTTATTCTTACTCCAAAACTTTGGTTTATCATTGTTAACATAAGGGGTATAATTCTTAATGGAACTTTTTTGCAAAAGTCCATCTACAATAATTTTCACCTTTTTAACAAGAGCTTCAAAAGTGTCAGTAGAAGCCATTTTCACTTGTAATGACATTTTGGATACCAAATTTTTAGTAAAGATATAGATCAAATGATTATCAGGTATCTTCCAAGGCATACAATTCACAATGTGTCTCTATCATTGTAAGAAGCTGGAAAATGTTTCCTCATTCCTTTGCTTGGTATTGCATAGGTCACTCAATGATGCTTGATGTTTAATGTTGTAGGATTATTGGCCAAGGAATTTTTCTGCGAGATTGGAGAACGTAGATATAGAGCCATGAAGGAGGGCCATGAACCAATCCAAAGAGGGACCACCAAGACTCCTAGTAAAGAGTCATTTCAAGTAATTTTCATTGTAGGCGACCTCTTGGCATGTGATGTAGAATTCATTGAGATGCTGGAGAAGGCACGATTCCCCTTTGTATTTATCAAACTTAGGGATCTCAACATTTGGAGGAAATGGTTGCATGGTGATGTTAGATTGAATTCTAAATAATTGAGAGGGGGGGGGGGTGAATCAGTTATCCTTAGGTCTAGATGTACCAATTTAAACTTTATACCACTTTGAAAAACTTAGATCTGCTCGACATCAATAGCATAAATCAACAACATACATATGCAGTTTACTATTCAAAAGTAATCAGCTTGTAGAAACTTAACAGTAAAACACAACATAAACATTCACACAAGTTGAAACCAGTATTTAATGTGGAAACCTAATTTGGGAAAAACCACCAGTAACTTGCTACCAAATTTTCACTTTTCTGAAGTGAGCTTTGTTAGGAGCCAACCTTGTTAAAGGTTACAAAATACATTGTTAAATGTGACCTGGTTAAAGGATTTAATCACCCTGTTAGGAGTGGCCTTGTTAGAGGACTTAGAACATTCTAACTGAATGTCACCTTGCTCAGAGGATTTATACAATGACTGTTAGGTCAACCTGGTTAAAGGATTTTAACTGATACAATGGTTAAAAATTAATCAACAGGTGTGATCTGATACATATAACTTACTTTGCAAATCCAGATCCAATTCAACTCTAATGCTAATTCACTGAGTGACCTCCATTCTCTTTTCAATCTCTAGATCTTCTTGGAAATCTGTCAAGAAATCACTCTCGCAACTCTTTGCTTCTCTTCTCAGCCTTCTCTACTAGATCATGCCAATCAGTCAATTAACCATGCAATCCTCTTGCATACACTTTTCACATTACTCCACTTACACATCTGAATAACCCCTTTGAGGTTATCTTATACCTCTTCATCTAGGTAAAATAAATCTTTTCCACTTAATCAAGATCATAGATCTAAGGTTAGGTCAGATCCAACGGATCTTTCCATCTTTACATTTAATTTACTTCTCCAAAGCAATCACTAATTAAATATTTGATTCATGCATTAATTATGGTTACCAATGCATTTAAATAGTGTGGACCAATCGTGCTTATCCTTATTTAACTTTACATATCCCAATAAAATCAACTATGTCAGCTAGAGATCTCAAATCTCAACAATTACCAAAATACTGCTGCTCGACCAACACTTTGTTCTTCCGCTTGGTCGTCACTAATTTCCTTGACAATTTACTGGTGCTCGGTCATCACAAACTTCGCTTGGCATAAACTGTTCTTAGTAAACTGTCATTAAAAGATAAACAACACATTACTTTGCCAATGTACCTATTGATCAAGTACCCTTGTGATTTCCTATAACTCAACCATTTCACTTGGTCTTCTTTTTATCCTTGCCTTCAAATCTTCTTCATCAATCAATAGATATGGTACTCAAACAGATAGAAATAGTCTCACCAGTTAAGGTTTGACATCAATGACAAAACAATAATTGTTTCCATTGTAGCTTTCCAACAATCTCCCTCTTTGGCATTGATGGCAACACTAAACTTTAAAACAATAATTTTCCAACCATAGTTACCATACAATCCAAAAAGTCTACCTTTGTTCCTTGATATGAATGAATCTTCATTAATATCTTTAGCTTCATTTTGATTCTCATCTTGTAAAACATTTCCCCCTTTGTGTCTACAATCACACTGAAATCTTTCTATCTCTGTTCATCTGTAGACTCCCTCTTTCAGTAAACTCTCCCTTTTTCAGTAAATTCTCCCTCTTTGACAACAATGCCAAATACGTTGACATCTTCATCATGCATATTCTTCTATTCTAAACTTTGTATCATGCTGTTCCAGTCATCTTGCCTATGACTGATCCTCTTTTCTGTCCTTGTCTATCTTTCACAACTTTAGGAAACATCCTAAAGTGTGACTGCCTGTGCATCAATGTGTCAGATATTCCAAATATAACATTTGATGCAACACTACCATTCTAAACTAATTATCTTTAGTTAGGCGAATCACCCCTAATTTACCTTGCAGATACTCATGAGCATCCTTGGCTAGTGCCTTTGTAAACATGTCTGCTAACTGTTCCTTAGTATTCACATATTCCAGTCTCACTTCCTTCTTCTGAACTAGCTCCCTCAAGTAATGATACTTGATAGCTATATGATTTGTTTTAGAGTGCATCACAGGGTTCTTAGAAATATTAATGGCACTCGTGTTATCACAATATATAAAAACTGGTTTGGTGATTTCTTCTTTCATACCTTTTAGTAGTATCTTCAACCACACAATATTAGAACAATTGACTGCTGCTGCCACATACTCAGCTTCAGCTATAGATTGTGAGGTGCAATTCTATTTCTTTCTTGTCCATGAAACCAATCTTTTTCCTAAAAGAAATGCTCCACCTGTGGTGCTTTTTATATCATCCAAATTTCTAGCCTAATCAGAATCAGTATAGACTCTGAGTTCAAACTTGTCATTCTTTTTGTAATACAAACCATATTCATCTGTTCCATTCAAATATCTTAGAATTATTTTTACTTCCATCATATGAGTTTCCTTAGGATTGGCATAAAATCTTGCAACAATTCTAACAACCAGTGCAATGTCAGGTCTATTGTGCACAACATATTGCAGCTTTCCAATCATTGACCTATAAAGGGTTTGATTCACTTCTTTTGTATCATCATTTTTTGTTAACTTCTATCTAGTAGCCATGGGTGTACTCACTGGTTTTGAATCTTCCATTCCAAAATTTTTTAGTATCTCCTTGACATATTTTGATTGAGTAATATAGATACCATTCTTCATCTGATATA
>MU224270.1:3820133-3832781 GCA_018584345.1 Thuja plicata
ATCAATTCTAACATTTGCACTTTCCACAATTTTGTTAGTGTTAGAATTCAAACACTTGTATGCTTTACTTTTAGTTGAATAACCAAGGAATATTCCTTCCTCACCTTTAGCATCAAGTTTTCCATTTATGTTATCCTTTAGTATGAAACATTTTCTTCCAAAAACTTTGAAATATCTTACATTAGGTGCATACCCATACCATAGCTCATAAGGTGTAGCATTAGTACCTTTATTGACTTGTACTATGTTAAGGGTATAGACTGCTGTACTTATAGCTTCTCTCCAATATTTTTGTGCAACATTTTTCTCCATCATTAGTGTTCTAGTATAATCCATGATAGATCTATTTTTTCTTTTAGCAATACCATTCTGTGGTGGTGTCCTAGGTGAGGACATCTGTCTTTTTAACCCTCGGTCATTGCAAAACCTGTTAAACTCATTAGAAATAAACTCACCTCCTCTTCCAGATCTTAAACATTTCATGCTTTTACCTGTCTCCTTTTCAACTTTTGCCAAGTACCACTTAAATAACTGGAATGCATCATATTTTTCTTTAAGGAACATAACACTCATCATGCTTGAGTAATCATCAACAAATAGAATAAAGTATCTATCTCCATAGTAACTTTTCTCTCCAATGGGTCCACAAAGGCCAATATGAACCAATTCTAGAATTCCCTCAGAAGTATGATTCTTGCTTTTGAAACTAGATTTAGTCATTTTTCCTAATTGACAATGCTTACACATTGCATTTTTAGGTTTCTTTAACTTAGGCAGCCCTCTAACCTTTTTCAATTTGCTTATGCTTACCAAGTTATCAAAGTTTACATGACACAACCTTTTATGCCATAACCAAACATCATTGTATTGTGCAAACAAGCATGTCTCATTAGCTAAGTCCAGATAGAACAAGTTACCTTTTGTTTTCTCTCCACTTCCAACTAATTCTCCAGTGGCATCATAGATCTTTTCTTTCTTGTGATGGAATTCAAATCTGTAACCAGAAGTATTCAGCTGTGCAACACTCAATAAATTATAGTTAAGATCATCAACCCAATATACATTGTCACATCTAATCTTTTCAGTCAAGTTAATTGATCCTTTCCCTTTAACAAGACATGGTGCATCATTACCAAATTTAAAATAACCACCTTTACACTGATCTAAGGTTTCAAATTTATCTTTATCACCAGTCATGTGATGTGAACAACAACTGTCAATAATCCAATTGTCACCTTTACTCATTTAAGAAATTAGTGCAGTTTTCTCATCATCATCAAAATCATCTTTCATAGCAACATACACAACTTCTATATCATTTTCATCAAAATTGTCAGATTCACTGTCAGAAGCTTCTTCAACTATATAACAAGATTTCTTACCTTTATCTTTTTAATGTTCATACTTTCTAAAGTCTCCATCATCTTTTCTATCTTTGTACTTGTTGTCTCTTCTTTCATCTTGATCATTCTTATCAAGACATATTGCAACAATATGACCAACTTTGTTACATGAAAAACAAATGATAGGAAGTTTACCTTTGAATTTTCCTTTTCCTCTAGATAGTCTTCTTTCCATGAGTACCTCAAGTTCTTCTAGATCATCATCTGTAGTGTCGCTGTCATTGTTTACACATTTCTTTCCTTTCTTTGATTTGTTAAGGAACAAATGGGATTTAAATGCAGATTCAATAGCTTGTGAAGTGTAGTTATCACAATTTGACATCTCAAATGCAGTAAGTCTGCCTACCAAACCTTCCAAAGTCAAATTATTATTAGGAGTACATCTTAACTCTTGAATTACAGAGACTCTAATAGTACATATAGGAAGAAGTGTTCTTAATACCTTTCTCATAATGATGTTATCATCAATGGTTCCCTTTTCTTCTCTAATAACATTTACAACTTTCTTTATCCTACCATAATGTTGAACTATATTTTCTCCTTCTTGCATTTTCATCTCATCAAAATTACCTCTTAAACTTTTTGATTTGGCTCTCAGCACATTTGTATCTCCTCCATAGATGGTTGCTAGGGAATCCCACATCTATTTTTCATTTGTACAATTTTTTATCTCTTCAAACTCATGATAGTTTAGAGATGATGCAATCTCCAACATTGCTTGATTGTGTTCCTACATTTCTCTTAATTGTGCAGCTGTGGCAAGTGTAGTGGGGGCTACATAATCATGTTCAACATAGTGCTTAGTAGAATCACCAATACTAGCTAGATGTAATTTCTTCAAACTCTGCCAAGCAGGGAAATTATCTTTGTTCAACTTTGGTACCTCCTTTTTATACATCTTGATCTTTTGCTCCAAGTACCTTAAAACATTTTTCAAGAGACCAAAGCTCTGATACCAATTGTTAGAATGAATTCAGAATAACTGAGAGGGGGGGGGGGGGGGGGGGGGAATCAATNTAACTGAGAGGGGGGGGGGGGAGGGGGGTGAATCAATTATCCTCAGGTCTAGATGTACCAATTTAAACTTTATACCACTTTGAACAAATCAGATCTGCTCGGCAGTAATAGCATAAATCAACAACATACATATGCAGTTTACTATTCAAAAGTAATAATCTTGTAGAAACTTAATAGTAAAACACAACATAAATATTCACACAAGTTGACACCAATATTTAATGTGGAAACCCAATTTGGGAAAAACCACCAGTAACATGCTACCAAATTTTCACTCTTCTGAAGTGAGCTCTGTTAGGAGCCAACCCTGTTAAAGGTTACAAAACACATTGTTAAATGTGACCTGGTTAAAGGATTTAATCACCCTGTCAGGAGTGGCCTTGTTAGAGGACTTAGAAAATTCCAACTGAATGTCACCTTGCTCAAAGGATTTATACAATAACTGTTAGGTCAACTTGGTTAAAGGATTTTAACTGATACAATGGTTAAAAATTAATCAGTGGGAGTGATCTGATACATACAACTTACTTTGCAAATCCATATCCAATTCATCTCTAATGCTAATTCATTGAGTGACCTCCATTCTCTTTTCAATCTCCAGATCTGCTTGGAAATTCATGAAGCAATCACTCTCGCAACTCTCTACTTCTCTGCTCAGCCTTCTCTGCTAGATCATGCCAATTAGTCAATTAACCATGCAATCCTCTTACATACACTTTTTACATTACTCCACTTACACATCTGAATAACCCCTTTGAGGTTATCTTATACCTCTTCATCTAGGTAAAATAAATATTTACCACTTAATAAATATCATAGATCTTAGGTTAGATCAGATCTAATGGATCTTTCCATCTTTACATTTAATTTACTTCTCCAAAGCAATCACTAATTAAATCTTTGATCCATGCATTAATTATGGTTACCCGTGCATTTAAATAGTATGGACCAATCGTGCTTATCCTTAATTAACTTTACATATCCCAATAAAATCAACTATGTCGGCCAAAGATCTCAAATCTCAAAAATTACCAAAATACTGCTGCTCAACCAACACTGTGTTCTTCCACTCAGTCGTCACTGGTTTCCTCGGCAATTTACTGGCGCTCGGTCATCACAAACTTTGCTCGGCATAAACTATTCTCAGTAAACTATCATTTAAAGATAAACAACACATTACTTTGCCAATGTGCCTACTGATCAAGTACCCTTGTGATTTCCCAAAACTCAACCATTTCACTTGGTCTTCTTGTTATCCTTGCCTTCAAATCTTCTTCATCAATCAATAGATATGGTACTCAAACAGATAACAATAGTCTCACCTGTTAAGGTTTGACATCAATGACAAAACAATAATTGTTTCCATTGTAGCTTTCTAATAGGTGATTGATTTGTCAAATGGGTAGGGACATATGTCTTCAAAAGAGAACTCTTTCTTCCTTCCATTTGGTAAGCTATGTACAATATTTTTGAGCTCATTGAATTGTTGCGCTAAATCAGAGGCATTGTGAGGTGCGAACTGTGGTCTAAAATCTTGTCCATCTCCCATCTGTGAGGCTAAAAAGCCTGTTGAGGTCATGCCAATTGTAGAAGGAGGTGTATAATGATAATCTCAGGATGTTTGTTGAGTAGATGTCTTCAGCGTAGGTGATGTAAATGTGAATGGTAACGATGAGACTGCTTATGTAGACAAGAGGATGGAAGTATGCCCTATGTTGAAAACACTAGCACCAACATTAGTAGTAGCATTTGCCGTGGTATGAGTGCTATTATGTGAAGTAATGTTGGGAAAGGCACTAAGGCTTTGTTGGATTTGTTCCCCTATTAATTGAAATGTTGGTTGTGAAGTGGATGCGGGGATTGATGTAGAAGGCCCACTAGAAGTGGACTTCTCAGTGTTGTTTGATGACGTTGTATTCAAGGTTGAGGCTGTGTTTGCAGCGACCGTAGCCTTGATGATATTGCTGACAAGGAGAGTTTCATCA
This sequence comes from Thuja plicata, assembly GCA_018584345.1. Lineage (NCBI taxonomy): Eukaryota > Viridiplantae > Streptophyta > Pinopsida > Cupressales > Cupressaceae > Thuja > Thuja plicata. The sequence goes on from MU224270.1 coordinate 3,824,539, forward strand.
AATCAGCGGGTATTGTGACCCCATTCTTAATAAGGTTCATAAAAATCTCTCCACCATTTTGGCTAATGTATTTTTCAACCATCTCTAGGTTATATGGATAGCTGAGGAAATTGTTCACTTGGGTAGATCTCTCATCTTGATCGACTAATTCATTCTCATCAGGGACGTTGGTTATGTCCTTAGTGTGCAATTCTTCTCCTTGAAAGAAGGGATGACCAAAAACATTCTCATCATCATGATTGGTGTTTAATAATGTGCGCCTCATGTTTTTAGCTTGGGATCGAGTAACTACCATGCAATGGTAACCTCAAAAGGATGAAATAAATATGAAAGATGAAGGATGAAGGATGAAGTTTGGGATGTTGATTAATGATGACCTTAGGAGCAAAGGATTTGAACTTGATTTGATTTTTAATTGGATTTGATTGATTTGGAGTGATTGGATTGAATTGATTAAGATATATTGATTGTATTTGAATTGGATTTAAAGGTTTTTGGATGAAAACCTAGGTGAGACAATAATTTATGATGATGTAAACACAAGGGGTTGATTTAGATTATGTCTTCTCCTACTTGGGGATTGACTTTTGATCCCAAGGAAAATAAAAAAAATATCAATGGATTTTTATTGCTTGAGATGGACTGATGTTCTACTAGCAATAATGTGTTTACTAGAGATAAAGGTCTTAAACACTTTGATTGGGATCTTTCAACCTAATGATGATGGAGTGAAAGATCTTGGATGATCTTGCGATGATGAGGAAGTGGTGAATTAATTTGAAAATTTGAAAGTTTCCAATGAGGTTTATCTATTCGTATTGCTCAAAATGAATGAAGGCATGATTCGTATGGTTTTTGGACATGAATAAGGAAATTTTGTTGTTGTAGATGATAGCATCAAATTTCTCAAAATGTTTAATCTCTTGCTGAATAGATTTGTTGATATTACGATATTCGCTGGCTTTTCTATCATCTTCTTTCTTCTGTCTATAGAAATGGGGAAATGGGAGCTTAACTTTCTTATGTTTTCCTAAATTGGTCATGTCCCACAGAGATAAATATCAATTTAAACCAGGTAAATGAATGTTTCATGATAAATGGATTTAGGAGATTTTGAGAAATCAAATTTTGAGTTCTTTTGCAAAGCCTAACAACTCACTATTTTTAGGCAGAGATGACTGTTCTCAGACACAGACAAAAATCTGCGAAGACGACTATTCCAGGTAAGAGATGATTGTTTGCAAATGCAGATGAGAGTTCTTGATCGAAGATGACAGTTTCAAAGCGGAGACGAAATTTTAGGATTCAGAGAATTTTTGATGAAATTTGATCAATAGGGTCTTCAAGTCTGATTTTTGGTCAAATTGTTTAATGGTAAGAACCAATTTCAATCATACAAACAAGAAAATAATAACCATATGTCTTGAAAAAAATCCAACAAGGGACAAAAAAACCTTAAGGGATATAAGCAATTGTGACAAATTTATCAGATGGGAAGTTCATGTTTGTTCAAGTTACGAATGTTTGAAAACACTCAAGCATATCCTACCTACAAAATTTGTCTTATCTTGAAAATATTTGCCTGCAAACGTAGGCACACACAAGAGAGATAATCAAAATATAGTAATCACCAAACACACAATGGCTCCAGTCATGATTCCATATTAGACGACTCCAAATGCTCAAGGTGGCATGAATGTGTGAGTGATCTTGGGGAGGTTACTATCCTCCTTGCACAAACATTATCAAGCTTTTGGGGGTGAACCATGTAGGCTTCTACTTTAATAGTTCTTAGTACGGGTCTTCGTTTGGATATGTCCTTATTGTCCGCACAAGCGCGATTGAGGTGTATAGCCCCATAGAGCACCTTGGCACAAGAAGTCACGTAAATGTGATTGAGACCTTGCCGCGACCCTACTTTGTGCTAGGCGTGAGCCGAGTATAAGATCAAATGCTATCTAACTTCTGAGACTTTCACCCCATGAAGAAGTAAGTTTTTTTTAACGTAAGTTGGAGTGGTGGGCTTACACCTCGTTCTCACGTGGGTTTCTTCCCGGGAGATTTTTTCCTCGACTGACAGACCCAACTAAAGGATCAAATTAAGAGCATGGATTGGCGATGAGAGAGGTCTAGATTTTTGATTTCCCCACAAGGGAAAAAACATACTCTCCTACCCAATGTCATCTTCTCCAAACACGTCAAAAAAGTTGTTCTTTCACAAAGGTTTATTTCTCAGTATTTTATCAAATGAGTCTAGGTTTTTTATTGTCTTAAAAAGACAAGAGCATACTCCCCTATCACTTAATAAAATATTATAAATAACCCTTTCATTAAAGTTCCCAAGAAAACATTAAAGAAGACATGTTATTTGTTTGTATCTCTTAGGCAACCTGTAAGAACAATACATGAGTAGTTTAGTGTTTGTCTTCTTTTAACATCCTGCAACACAAGATATTAGTAGTCTCAAAAAGGTTGATCTTTAGAATCGAAGTGATGCAAAACTTAGATGAAATTAGTAACACAAAAACCTGCTGTAAAATTAAAAATAACTGACACAGAGCGTATATGTTAGTGGCAGTCACATACGACAATCTGCACAGACAACAGTTCAACAATATGTGCAGATGAAAGTTTATGAAAAAGTAGGATATTTATACCTGACAACATGGTTTTCAAGTAGTGCAGATTTGTATACGTTAAATGTGGCCTTCTTATTTAACCATACACTTCAACATGGTCATTGTTCACCAGTCACATACAAGAATGGATATGAAATTATCCATCTTGCATGCCTACGTGAGTCGACTTGTTGCCTCCTATCTAGCTGGGGTTTTTGAATGGCTCTTAGAATCAAGAATCCAACAACCTAGACCATTACTAGAATAAAGGATTTAAGAAAATGTGTAAATGCAAAGCTATGAGAGAGATAATTTTATTCTAGAAATGAATGTGCAAGATAGATTAATCTACCAAATGAATGCAAGATTTAATATATGAAAAGAGAGACAAAGCTAGGAATAAGAGAAAGTACAAGCTAATCTGGAAATGAAAAATGATATATTCAAATTAAGTTTACTTGAAATGAAGTTAAATTATGCATGTTTAATCTAAATGATATTAAGCTATAGCAACAAATCTCTAATAACAATGTATTCAACTAGTAATTTCACAAATTACAGATTACCAGACTAGTTTGAGTGAGAGCTGAGAGAGTTCTTTTATAGACTGAGAGTCCGTTCAGAATAGAAAGTTTCCTTTGAGAGAAATAGTTAACTTATTGAAATCCAGTTGAGAATAGCAAGTTTCTTTTGAGAGAAACAATCAATTGTTGCCTTTTTGAGTTTAACTGATTTGTTTCTCTTTTAAATCACAGTTAACACAAAGTTTCTATTTCTGAACTGGAGAGAAGATTTTAGAGAGATTATTTAATTAAATAAATAGAATATGACCTCATAAATGCATTTTCTCAATTATTTGAACAATTAAATTCAACTATTGAAATGAGGATATTTATTTAATAATGAAATATTATTTAATTCCTTTTTTAAGTATTTTAGCTTAAAGGGGTGAATTTAATTTAATTAAAGTGTTAGGACTTTGTAATTAAATTAATTCAATCATAGGGTTTATTTAGCCAATTATAATTGATATTTATGAATTAAATAAAGTATGTGATTAATGTAGATTTAGGGTTTTCTGCATTTGACACTTAGGTCAAGTAGAGCCAGTCGAAACTCAGAATTGGCTAGTACAATAGGACTTTGATGATTTAGAAGAATGACAAATGCAACAAAATTGGTTAGGGTTGCAAGATGCCAATTTTGGGGTGTTACATTTTGCCCCTCTTTGAATTGATGTGCGAGCAGTGCATTGATTCAAAGAATAGTCTGATGTTTGAAGCATAGAAGAATAGTTGAAATTGATTTTGAGTATTTATGACGGTTTCAAAGCCATCTCCAGAATGGAGCTTAACTCTCCAAAGTCTAGGTTAGGTTGTCGAGACACCGGTTAGATCAAGTTTTTGAGGGTTATCTTCAGAATGAAGCTTAACTCTCAGGGATCTGAGTTAGATTTCTCAAATACCTAACAGTGAGATTTTTGAGAGCTATCTCCAGAATGAAGCTTAACTCTCAGGGATCTAAGTTAGATTGCTCAAATACCTAATAGATTTCCACCTTTCAAAAGACTGTCCTCAGAATGAGGCTCAATCTTTAGGAGTCAGGGTTAGATTGCCCCAATACCTATCCATTTGAAAGATAGTCAGTAGAGATTTTGAGGACTATCCCTAGAACAAAGTTTGGTCCCCCAATATCTAGGTTAGATTGCCCAGATACCAACTAGATCAAGTTCAGAATCATCTGTAGAATGGAGCTTGATTTTCAGAAGCCAGGGTTAGATTGCCCCAATTCCTAATAGATGAGATTTCGAGAGCCATCTCCAGAATGAAGATTGACCCTCAAGGACCTGAGTTAGATCGCTCAGATTCCAAATAATGAGATTTCAAGAATCATCTCCAGAATGAAGCTTGATTCTCAGGAGTCAAGGTTAGGTTGCCCCAACACCTAATAGATGACAAGATATAAGGAACAAAGATGCCCCTAGTGATTTAATATTGTGGAATACCCAATTTTGACTATGAAGTACGAAAGCTAAACATGCCCCAAGCGATGAGATACCCCTAGCAACGAGGATTTTTGAAAATTAGATCAGATTGATTAAAATAGATTCGAAGTAATTCAATGATGTAATCATCCTGCCCCCTCGGCAGAGAAATAGAAAGATGACACATCATAATGAAGATAGAAAGCGATAAATCATAGATAGATGTTGAATCGAAAGTCAAGAAGAACTTAGAACAGATTATGGAAGAATCTAGAAGATTCAGGAGCAAGTTTGAGCGATTTCGAGGTCTGGTTTAGCAAGTTTGACCAGGGTTGACCAGAGTTAACTAGAGTTGACTTTTGAGGAGAGCTTAGAAGACATTGAGAAAATGTTGATTGGATATATTCTGACAAGAAAGCAACGTCAAAAAGTTGACTGCACAAGCGTCCGATCACATCGGTCCCAAAAATTTCAAAATGTGATTTTGAGCTATATAGGAGTGTCAGATTTTGATTTTGACCCCGAAAATGGATTTAGAGCGGTCAATTTAGCTAAGGGTGAAATTTTTATGCAAAATAGAGTACTTTTGAAAATTAGGTCAAACCTATATGTGAGTCAAAAGTGTCATTTTCAAATCATTTGCATCCGTGGACTTTTGAGAAGAAAATAGTTCTAAGCGAGAATGGTGGTCTCCATGAGTACTCATCAATTCAAGCGATCCATGTGTCACACTCAGTCAAAAACATATGGACCTGTGGTAAGTGGTCGATTACTTCCTTGTCGATTCAAATTTTCCCGCTTTCAGTTGAACTTTTCCATGTTTTTCACGTTTCTAGAAATTGGTCCGCAGGTTCTCGTGCAAAGAACTAGGTTCTTTGCGTGAGCCGTCGCAAAAGCTTGCATGAGGAAATGATAAAAAGGAAATTTTCACAGCCATCATTGAGTATCCTTGTGTGGGAGGGTACCCACATCTCGTGCAAGAAACCCTCCGAAAGGGGGTTTCCTCGCGCGGCCTGATACGAGACTTCGCGCGAGGATAAATTATCGCGCACAGCGAAGAGATTCTTCACGCGAAGAGAAAATAGTAGTTTGAAGGTAGAATGAGTCTACATCGTGTCCAGTAGTGTTTGTGTCAGCTTTGTAACTATGTTTAGGATGTCTGCTTAGCTTTATTATTTGAAATGATATTTGCATCCGAGTACTGATCATTTGCTATTGTTTGCATGTCTTGTAGGTCAATTTCCCAGATATTGCGTTCAGATCACATCATCCTGCCATCAGTGGGTTGATCCAACAGCTGGATGACAGGGAGATAATGCACATTGACAGTCTAGGCCTTTCCCATCTCTATGAGGTACTCAAGATTCAAGTAAATCATAGACTACTAGGAGCCTTGGTGGAACATTTCCATTCAGAAATGAACACCTTCCACCTTCCACAGGGTGAGATAATAGTGACGCCTGAGGACATATATAGGATCCTCCAAATACCCTTTCATGGACCTGGAGTAGAGTTTGATGTTCAGCTGAGAGCAGGTACATCAGCCTTGTGAGAGATATTTCAGGATGAGTTGGTCATGGGCCGAGCTATCCCATGGGAGGAATTGATCAGAGTATACAGACTGGGGAACTGATTACCAGTATTTCTTTCAGTCTTCCTTAGTTGCTACCTTATGCCAGATCATGGTCAACATGGTTTGGAGTGTGGGTGGGGCTGGATGTTACAACGTATGCTATCCAAGCCTGCCCATTTCAGATGGGGTGAGTGTATGCTGGCCTACATGTATCATGAGATGCATTAGATCGCCTATAGAGAGGCAAAAAGTATGGCCGCCGATGCGTTCATTTTATAGGTGTGGGCATGGGAGCACCTGCCAATTACCAGGCCTATTTATGATGGCATGAGACTAATCTTAGAGCCATATATGTGTAGTTATAGAGGTTTGATTACTCATCCCACATTGGGTAAGATAGAGAAGTGGTGAGCTCATCTTGATGATCTGGTAGCCATAGTATGGCGACCGTGGAGGTTGACCAAGCCTTGGGACAATGTGAGAGAGCAACTTGGTTATATGTTTTGATCACGACCACTTATCATCCATTCTATTGCCATTATTGAGTGATTCCCAGTTACACGTGTCTGGCAGCAGCTCAGCCATGCCCATGACATATCTCAGGAGTATTTTCCTTATGCCCGCTTCACCGATGAGGTGAAGAAGGGATGGTCAGCCCGCTTAGATATCGGGCGATGCATGATAGATGTGCGATCACTAGCTTGGACTCGGTGGGATTACATGGTCAGGGTAGCAGATGGAGCTATGATAGCACCATACCGAGAGTACTTTGTTACGCATCTGTTCTCGCAGTTCACAGATCCAATTAGTATGGGGGTTCTAGCATAGGTAGTGCACCCATAGGTGCCACAACAGTAGGTACCATGACCTCCTCCATAGTAGATACTGTAGCCACCACCATAGTAGGGGCCATGGCCATGCACTATGCAAGTTGACATCCCCGCTTGACATATGAGGATTGATCCCAGTGCTAGTGGTAGTGGGAGACAGGAGATGTAGACAAGACAGAGGATAGCTGCGTAGTTGGGTGAGCAACAAGAGAAGGAGCAGGAGGAGGCACAACAGGATGAGCCAATTCAGGAGGAGTAGCCTGCAAAGGATCCTATATAGGGTCTAGTACCAGGGAACCCTTTCTCACAGGAGCAGGATTCCTTGTGGAGAGAAAGGGAGATTAGTTTTCCAGATGTAGAAACAGGTTGTAGACTTACAGATACAAGTGGCAGTTCGAGATGCCTGACTGACAGATAGGGACCGAGAGCTGCGGGATGTCAGCGAGCAGTTACAGAGGCCATAGGAGAAGCTTTGGGAGGAGACATGACATGATTCCTCCTGAACATCTTATTATTATGCAACATATGTGGGGGTGGTGCTTGATGAGGCAGAGAAGGTACCCATATTTTTGTCATATGCTAGAGGTTCAGAGGGTGCACATGCACCACCTCCTCCAGATATGCCTCCTCCTTCACTTCCTCCAGGTGATGAGGGAGAGGGCCAGAGCTAGAGTGTAGCATATTTTTGATAGATTGATCACATGATGTATCTGATGCATGGGCATCCTCGTATTGTATCCCCATTTTTTGAGATGGACTGTGCTCAAGTAGCACCCATTTTGTATTGTATCGACACATTGAGATATATATATATATATATATATATATATATATATGAGCTCATCTTTTGGTATCATTGCATTTTCCATGTTGTACTTTATGAGATGTTTTCCTGTATGTTTAGATGCTTATATGATTAGATGATTAGAAATGCATGCAAATGGATGAACATGTTTTGAATATATGTATATGTATGAAATGCACATGTTTATGAGTTATGTATGCAAATGATTTATGTTAATGCATTTGTAAATGGAGATATGTAAATGCAGTGTATATGGTACTAACATCTCATGGCGATTATTCGCCAATTGGCGAATGTCGCATGTCAGCGAGCGGGGAATTGGCGATTGTTTTACATATATTTGTTTCACCCTATCGCCTGGCCATTATTAATATTCGGTCCAATGCCCGGGCCCATCGCCCCGCGCGATATTTAATTTTATACTTTTCTTACA
>MU224270.1:3832881-3859524 GCA_018584345.1 Thuja plicata
AATATTTTTTTTACCTTCACAAGACAATAATTCGCCAGGATTTTATGGAATTTTCATTCGAGAGGGACAAAATCGCCTACGACTTTATATTTTTTTCTTAATTTGAAAAAAAACTTCGCCATCATCACTAAAAAATTTCCCCTAAATTAATGTACGATTCGCCAGGATTTTACACTTCTTCCTAGGAGGGGGTTTCTTAAAGTTATCCCTGGTGAGAACCACTGGTGATTGATGTGAGGGAGATTCTCAAGGAGAGAGATCTCAGTATAAGCAAAGAAACAGTAGGCAGACGCAGTGAGAACCACTGGTGATTGTCACGAAATAGATCCCAAAAAGTGATAGGACAATGCCCCCTAGACCAGGAGGGTTTCGCCTAGAGTATGATCAGTTTCAATCCATGTAAGTTGGTATCTTGAAGGTAACTAAGAGCATGCGTATGAGAAAATGAAAGAAGGAAAGTGGGAAAGCAACTGTATAGAGCCAAGTGATGCAGTGATAGATATAGCAATGCAGAACAAGAGGTGCTTGTTTACCAGGTTTTCACCTTCTTGGCAAAAATTTTTTTTTTTCTACCATGATGCCTGTTTGCCAGGTTTTCATCAATGACACTTTTTTTTTTTTTTTTTTTTTTGTATTTTTGTATTTTTTTGGTATTTTCTGATATAGAGTAGATCTCTTGAACAGGTGGATATAGTTGCAGAACCATGGGAAATCTCATTAAACCAGAGCCAACACAAGCCACGTTCCCTCGTGATGAGGTATACAAAAACTTGTCTGGATGGATTTTGGGGGAAAAGAAGAAGACATCTATTCCCATTACTATCTTTTCTTGTAAGACTAGAAGAATTTGTAAATGAGAAACTTCATCCACTAGGTAGTACAATTCCATTTTTTGAATTTTTTCAGGACATTTTGCAATGTTTTTTTGGATTTTTTTAGGACATTATTATGTACATGAGCATTCTGAAGATGTTTTAGCTGTAGAACCGTTTCAGATGAAGGGAATTGATTGGCTCCTTGAGTTTCTCTCCTTCATTAGTGGAGAGTTGATAGGTGCCAGACCCAAACACTGTAGTGAAAACATATAAACCAAGCCAATTCAGTTCAAATTTTCCCTTTTGGACTTGATGCTATTGATTCTTAGGGTTTTCCCTCAGAACAAGGTCACCCACTTGGAATTCCCTTGGTCAAACCTTCTTGTTGTAGCTCTTAGACATTCTCTTCTGATATGCTATGAGGTGATCAAATGCCACTTGCTGATGTTCATCTAGTAGTTCTAGCTCTTGCAGCTGAGATATTCTATTGTCATCATCAGTAATGAGGCCTTTTAGAGAGATTCACAGAGTAGGAATCTCAACCTCAATAGGTAGCACAACATTCGCTCTGTAAACCAAAGAAAAGGGCATGGCCCCTGTTGGTGTTCGTATACTTATTCTATATGCCTAGAGAGCTGGATTTATCTGGAGATGCCAATCTCGTCCAGATTTGTGAACTATGCGATGCAAGATTTTAACGATTGTCTTGTTTGATGCTTCTGCCTTTCCATTAACCTAAGGATAATAGATGGAAGACCAGTGCTGAGTGATTTTGAACTTAGAGCATAGCTCCTTCAGATCCTTATTCTTAAACTGCCCCCATTTATTAGTGATTATAGCAGAGGGTACACCATACATGCAGATGATGTAATTGAGTATGAACATGGCCACACATTTTCCATTTTCCATGGTGAGAGGTACTGCCTCTACCCACTTAGTGAAATAATTTTTAGTTGTGATGATGAACTTGTGTCCGTTTGATGATGAGGGATGAATCCGACCCACCAAATCAAAGGCCCATTGTTGGAATGGCCAAAAAGAGATTAAGGGAATGAGCTTCTTGGTTGGAGCATGAATCATATTTCCATGTATTTGACATTGTTTGCAAGACTTAGCATACGACGTAGCCTCCTTTTCCATGTCTGGCCAATAGCAACCAGCTCTAATAAGTTTATGGTCTAGTGTCATGCTACTCAAGTGAGACCCATAGATGCCTTCATGTACCTCAACTAACACATGATTGGAATCATCAGGTTCTAAACACCTAAGAAGGGTACCGTCTAGACCTCGCATATATAAGTTGTTAGCTATGATGAAAAATTGTGAAGCATTGTAGATTAAGTGACATTTCTCATTTCCGGTGTATGTGTTCGAAACAATTTGGTCACGAAGGTAGGAATAGATATGATGGTAGCAAGATGAATCGTGTCCAATGATGGAACAAACCATCTGAGATTCAGGGGAGTCATAGGTTGGGTAGCATAATGTCTCCACTAGGAATTCATGTCGGAAGTCATTTTTGGGCATCTGTAACATAGAAGCAAGAGTAACCATTGCATCAACCGCTTTATTATCTACCCTTGGAATCTGTTGGAATGTAATATGGACAAAGTAATTTTGGAGGTCAGTAACCATTCTCTTTTAAGGCACCAGTTTGCCATCTTTCATCTGATAAGTGTTATTTACTTGATTGATGACTAGCTATGAATCCCTGGAGACTTTGAGTTCATCCACTCGCCACTCAATGACAATCTTCATACCATTGATCAGGGCTTTGTATTTGATGATGTTGTTTGTACAAGGAAACAACATCTTGTATGCTTTGGGTAAAGAGTACCTTTGGGGTGTGATGAACAGTATCCCAACACCTGACCCCTATTGGGTAAATGAACCATCAAAGAACATAGTCCAGGACCGATGAGTGAGAAGTAATATGGACTCATCTAGAAACTCGATGTTCAATGGTTGATGATCCACAAGGGGTGCCTCTGCCAATTGATCTGCAATGGCTTTCCATTTGATGAATTTTCTCTCTACATACTCAATATCAAACTCACTGAGCATCATGACACACTTTTCTAGTCTACCTGTGAGGGTAGCCTTACTGAGAAAATATTTTAACAGATCATTCTTAACAATGAGTCATGTAGTGTGAGCAAGAATATAGTGGCATAGTTTCTGTGAAGCAAAAAACACTGCTAGGAAAGCCTTTTCAATGACTAAATAGTTGACTTCGTACGATACCAGTGTCCGAATGATGTAATAAATAGCTCTTTCCTTATTGTTATGATCTTGTTGAGCTAGCAAGACACCTAATGATGCATCTGTTGCAGAGATGTAAAGTATGAGAGGCTTCCCATGAATAGGAGGCATCGGGATTGGAGGGTTTGAAAGGTACTATTTTATTTGTGTGAACGCGTCATCACAGTCTTTGTTCCATTCATAAGTCACACCCTTGTGTAAGGTATTAGTGAAGGGTTGTGACCCATCAACCAGTTGTGAGATGAAACGCTGGATAGATAGTAATCGGCCTTGAAGTCCTCTCATCTGTCTGATGTTATTTGGCGATGGCATATCCATGATGGCCTAGACCTTCTCAGGATCCACCTTGATGCATTTTTCAGAGACGATATAGCCAAGTAGTTTTCCAGAAGTCACTCCGAATGCACATTTCTTAGGATTATGCCGTAGACTGAACTTTTCCATGCAATCCAGTATAGGACCTAGATTAGCAAGGTGTGTATTTCTTTGCATTCTCTGAGCTAGGGTATCATCAACATAATATTCCATTATTTTATGCATCATGTTGTGGAAGATGATGGTGACCACCCTCTGGTATGTAGCTCCAACATTCTTAAGTCCAAAAGGCATGAAATTCCAACAGAAAGTGCCCCATGCACAAGTGAACAGATTTTTCTCTTAGTCCTCTGGCGCAATTTTTGATTTGGTTGTAGCTAGAGAAACCATCCATTAGTGAGTACATTTCGTAGTCTGCTGTCATATCTCAATCATGTCTATGTTGGGCAACAAAAAGTCATCTTTTGGACATGCCTTGTTCAGGTCCTGAAAATCTGTATGGATGCGGATGGATTTGTCATGTTTAGACACTGGGACAATGTTGGAAATCCATTCTACGTAATTAATTGCTTTGATAAACCCAACTTTCAGTAGTTTTTCTAGTTCAACTTTGATAAGTAATGCAACATGAGGGTGCATTTTTCTAATTTTTTATTTTAGTGGATTTACCCCAGGAGCTATTGATAGATGATGCATGATGAGATTTGGATCTAAACCAGGCATATCTGAGTATGTCCATGCAAAGTTTATCTTATTTTCTTTAAAGAAATCCATGAATTCCTTGAGCTCTTCAGTAGACAAATATTTAGCCACATGAATGATGTGCGGGTGTTCTTCTATACCCAAGTTTACCGGTTGAGTCAGCTCAATCAACACCAATGACCGTTCCTAAAAATGATCGGGAAGTGTATCAAGTATCCCATCCTTGGGCACCTCAGAGAGGTTTTCACCCTTAGATACGTCCTTTATTTTTCCTTTTTTAGCTCTGACACTGCCACAATGTGGTTTTCACCATTAGAGCGCCTATTCTTTTTTCTTTTAATTTTGTGACTGAGATACTTGATATCGGCCTCAGTCATGTTGACACTATCTTCATTGTTGGAGGACGTTACAAGTTTGACAATGTTAAGGTAGCAAGAAAGAGCATAGTAATTCTGGAACGTAAGGACTTCATTGGATGGCAAAGAAGAGTTCCAGTCTATGAGCTCGGGATGGCGAAGTGGAAGAGAGATGACAGGTTCTAGTGCGTTCATGGTATAATCATCAAAAGTGTGGACTAGCAAGTTGAGACCTAAAGCGATCTCATCCAAAGGTGCAGTCAAATTCCTTTGACCCCTAGCGTCCATAGTAGAGGACAAGTTAACATCAATGGGATCAAACCCATTTTCCCTAACACTAGACCCTTCACCTATGGTGAGAAGGTTTGCATAGGCATGTACAGTATCTACATCCCTATCCAAGGCGTCTTCTAAAAGACTGTCAAAATCATATTCATGGGAGTCTATTTCATCATTAGTTTTCATATCAAGGACATGAGTGAAATCTACTCTTTGCCCCTAGTTTGGATGAGTTTTGTTTAAAACCTCTGCTATGGTTAGAGGAGTACCACTTGTGTCACCATCTGAGTCTAGTTCATCTTGTGTGGCATTGATGAGCGGTTGGATTTGTTCTTGTTGAAATCATTCTCAAAAATACGGTGGCATGTATAATTCACCCTGATACCCAGGATCGATATTTTGCATTCCTCTTAATCACTCAGATGTTAGTGAAGCAAGTGAAGCTATTTCATCTGAGTCATAGTCAGTCCCAACAGTGCTGACATGTGGTATAAAGTCATCTGGTTTAGCAAAGAATGCGGTAAGATCTGGAGGGAGAGGACAAGGGAAGGAATCCTCATCAGAGTTGTCCTCTAAGTTTCTAGTTGTAGGTGTGCCTTCAGGTTCTCGTTGGTGGTCCGGTTCTGGCACAAATTTGTTTATCCCTAAATGAAATAGGATTTTCTTGAAGCATAGACCTGTACTATCATGTGTTCATCTACCAACAGCTTCAAGTGGTGCAAGCAATCCTTTATGGTTCATGCCTATAGTACCATTCCCTCTATAGCCAAAGCACTACATAATAGATAGACCCTTTCCATATTGTTCAGGATCTATGTCATGAGGTGGAGTGATGTGCTCGGGTGTATCCTCCCCTTTATAGATCTAGGCTTTGATAGCCCTATTTTCATCTTCCTCCTCTAATGGTGTTGTGGCCTACACAAAGGTGCCACCATATTTTGTTTGACAAGGATTCGTAGAAGGTTTAATGTCCTCAAAATGTCTCCCATAAGAACATGGAGACAGAGGTAGAGATGATATAGATAACACAAGTTCAGTTAGATATCCCCCCATGCCAGTGTCTTTGAGGTTTAGAGTCTTTTCCATTTTGTGTAGCTTAGCCTCAAGAAGCTCAGTAGATTCTCTGTTGCTCGGAACAAAGCTATCAACAGTTTTTCTAAGCATGTTGCAATCATAGCTTGTATTGGTAGGCACAGTCACTTCAGATCCTTGAAAGGGGAATTTTATGCATTAATGATAAGTTGAAGGAACCGCCTGCATTTCATGGATCCATGTTCTCCCCAATAGTATATTGTATGCAAGATGAATGTCAAGCAATTGATAGATAACATCCCTTTCAACAGGCCCAACTCAGATTGGTAACACAACTAACCCTTTAGATTTCCACTCGTCTTCATCATATGCCTTGATAGTGATATTTTTGTGGGCATCTATGCAATCTTCTCCATAGAATAACTGAGTAAGGAAGCTAGGAGAGAAGATGTTAAGGCCAACGCCATTATCTATGAGAACATGGCAGATGCACTTTGGGCCAATCATGACCTCAATATGCAAGGGATTATTGTGTGGATGACTCAAAGAATGGTCATCTTCCTCAAAGAAAGACAAGTAATGAGAGGAGGTCAGGTGACCTACCATGGATTGAAACCAGTCTAGATTTAGATATTTTGGAACATTTACCTTAGTGAGGGCTTTGTCAAGAATCTCCCTATGAGCAGGGGATATTTTCAATAGCTCAAAGATGGTAATCTAAGCATTGGTTCATTGTAATTTGTCGAGTATGCTATAATTAGCAACATTAGGTGAGGGGACAAATTTTGAACTCTTGTTGGCAGTCCCAACAAGAGGTTTATCTACAGATGATGCAGATGTAGAAGGCTTAGGGCATTTGAGAATGATCTTCACACGAGATTGGGTAACAACGTTAGCACAAACCTGAGTTTGTTCTAGTTTAGAGGGATAGGGTGCAGGCCCTCATAGAATGAAGGGAGTTTTATGCATAGGAGCATCTTCTCTTCCCTTGATGGTAATGAAATTAGAGTACTCTTCATCAATAGGTTCAACCATATTAATGATATTATCATTATTTGTGTATGTATAGTTGACCTTGGCATCCATGTTTTTACCCTTAGAGGATTCACCCTTCCCATGAGGAGAAAAAGGGTCTTTGAATGCCTAATGATCTAAGTTTTTGTTATGACCCTCCACAATAGTAACCTCACTATCAATAAGGTCCTAGACCTTATGCCGCAGTTGAATGCAGGTAGCCATCTTGTGACCCTTGTTTTGGTGGTAATTGCAGTAAGCAAATTCATTCCACCAAGAAGGTCGTGATTGTAGATCGAATGGACATGAATTATCCAAAGGAGTGAGTAATTGGTTGTCCAAGAGAGTCTTGTAAAATGCATCAAGGGGTTCTCCTAAAGGAGTGAACTCATGCTTGGGTCGAGGAGGCCAAGGTCTCGATCTAGAAAATTTTGAAGGAAGTTTAGATTGTGTTGTAGCCTAGTCAGTGGCTTTGGCCACCTGCATAGTGGTAGTAAGATTGAATGCAACCTTTGGATGCTTGGGAGTCACATTATCAACAAATCCATCATTCAAAACATTCTGGTTCTTGTTGACAAATTTGGATTTGTCTTTACCAGAGGAGGAGGACCCTTGTTTATTATCCTTGTGTAGGGTCAGTTCTCCTTTCTTGACCATGAACGTTTCAATTCTCACGGCTTCTTTGATCATATCATCGAAGGTCAAAGGACCTTGTAGCTATACTTGATACCCAAAATTGGGAAGAAGATTGTCTAAAAAGATGTCAAGCTTTTCAGACTCAGGTATTTTGCGAGAATAGTTTATATAAAGTTGTCTCCATCTCTAGAGAAATGTCAAGAAAGGTTCCCCATGGTTTTTCTTCAAGTTGCAAAGATCATAGATATTAACTAGATGTTGGATGTTGTGCGAGTAATGTTGTAAGAGAGATGGAAATCTCATCAAAGGTCTTGATGCCAGTCGAGAGCCTAGAGAACCACTCCATGGATGACCCTCCTAAACTACACGGGAAGAGATGCATGAGGTAAGTTTGATCATGTATAAAATCCATAGAGAGAGTGCCAAAATCGCTCAAATGATCCTGAGGATTAGAGGTACCCAAGTATTTTTCATACTTGGGAAGTTCAACTCCTTTAGGAAAAGGAGGCATGCACAAACTCTTATCGAATGGGAATGGACAAATGCTTTCCAGTGTAAACTGTGTGGCAGGTTTGTCTTTATCCTTCATGAGTTGAAGGAGTTGTTCTTGCATACTTTGAAATTTTTTTTGTAACCTAGTGTTTTCAGTTTCTTCCTCTTGCATGACAAGAGTCTCTACATTGTAGTTGGGCAACTTGCCCCCTTGATTGGCTAGTTCGAGAAGATATTTCTCTTTCTCCTCCTTTAGGAGAATCTCCATCATCTTAGAGAATTTTTTATTGGCACAGGCCTCCGTGATGTTTGCCTAGGTTATTTATATCTCCTTATCATTAGGGGGGTCTTGATAATGGAATGTACCCCTAGTTTTAGAGTGATCATCGTCTCTGCTGTGCTCACCTGATTGATGTTGGTCTTCCATCTTGCTAGTATGGAAGTATTTAGTATGCACATACTCAATATGAGGAGTTTGAGTATCCTGAGGTGTTGTACCTACATATGGGAACTCTTGTTGTTTCAATAGTGTCAAGTTCAGGAAACAACTCTTCAGAATTTTGATGTTCTTCAAACAATGGGTTTCAAACCCTACTGAATTCTACACGGAATGAACGCTGGATGTAAGGTCAGACAACAGGGGAGGAAGATCGAGGTGATCCATCACTAGAGGTAGCCAATGGAGAGGAGTGTGATGATCCTCTATTGCACTCTGACTATGTGATAAGTTTGGAATGATCTCTTCCTCGGTTTCAAGTTCTACTTCATCTAGTGACACGTGGGAGGAATACGCCGCTACTTCGAGTTGTAACAGTCATAGAAAAATATTATACAAGGGGAGTGAAATAGGACAATTCTTGGAATTGTCTCAAAATAAATACACAAGAGTGCCAAAAGATGAA
Source organism: Thuja plicata (assembly GCA_018584345.1). Taxonomy (NCBI): domain Eukaryota; kingdom Viridiplantae; phylum Streptophyta; class Pinopsida; order Cupressales; family Cupressaceae; genus Thuja; species Thuja plicata. The sequence goes on from MU224270.1 coordinate 3,841,687, forward strand.
GTATACCTGACACGAGTCATCAGAAATAAGGCTAGAACAGCCGAGAGTTGACTATTGTGTTGCAAGGTATGACAACACAGTAGAACAAGTAAATAGATAAAAGACGAGACAAGTTCAAGTGAGAATCACATAATTCTAAACCTGAGACATATAGTCATAGACTGTGTATAGATAGGAAACAGTCAAACAGACCTCAAACAAAAACCAGATTGAGCAGAGGAACACATAACAGGTAGAAAATAACTAGCTATTTTCAAAATTTTGGGACAGTTTCACGTGAAGAAGTGTTTTATCGTGCGAAGATTCCCATAGGCCCTCACAAATTTTTGCATCTTGGCACAAATAAAGACCAACTGGTGATAGAACAGAACAACAAATAGCACAAACAAGCACAAAATTGTGTGAAGATTCTCACAGACTCGCGCAAAGATTCTCACAAACAGACGTGAAGAAGTGTTTTATCACGCAAAAATTGGCAGAAAGCCAATCGAAATTGTCTAAAAATAAACAATTGGAAATTTTTTTGAGACACAGTAAAGACTATTCTCTGACAGAGTACATAGTTTCAGATTGATAGTTTGTTTGTTTGAATGTTGTAGAACTAGTTGTCGACAAGCATGGATAGTCGTGACACATGCACTAGTTGTAAACAATTGAACTGAGGACAAAGCAACTCGAGAGAATGAGGGAGTCTTTGAAAAATGTTAACATTGTAGATATCAAAGACTGAAAAAGACAAGAACTTATCCCTAAAAAGAAAATTGGTAGATAAGAAAAAATCTTTGCCCCACAATTTATGCGCATACGTTCACCTCACACAATAGTGTCACCCCCGAGAGGGAGCCTGCGTTTTTGGTGTTTCCAAGGACTCAATAGTATATGTTCAAAGGTTACCCTTGAAGCAGGGGCCAGTGTCATATACCACCTTGAAACGTCTAGGTGTATGCCTATGGTGAGAATCTATGGGAGAGAATTTTCCCTCTCGCTGCGCAAAGATTATGTCTCCTTTTGGAGGTGAACCAAGTAAGCATCTAGCTACAAGGTGTTTAGTAGGCTTCTGTTCACATTAAAATTTGGTGGCCTCACAAGAGAGGTTGAGACATATAGCCACATCAACACCTAAAAGTGTACACCCTTGGAAAGCAAGGATGGGAGTGGCGCCGCTTAGTACAACATACATGGATTCCTCGAGATGTTTGACATCAAGAATCAAGAGGAAGAAATTAACATGGATTTGGAGTCTTTCACTCAAAAAAGCTAATTTATTATAGTGGGGTGGAATCATCAGAGAAAGGTGTGTACCCACTTGGTTCATTCCCAGAGGTTCAACTTTCGGCAGGCCTGCTAAAGGTTAGACTCATACTTGGTTCAGTTTCAAGGGTCTAAGTTTCTGATTCTCCCCAAAGGGGAAAAGAGAATACTCCTCTACCTTTACGCCTTACCCAAACACACCAAATAGGTTTATCATTGAGCTAACTCCTCTTTCAAAAAAATCCAAGAGCTTCTAGGTTTCTGATTCTCTCAAAGAGAGAAGAGCATACTCCCCTCACTAATGGACATGCTAATTGATTCGTTACCTTTCCTTGCTCCCAAAAGAGTCAATCCCTTAGCAACATCTAGGTCTCGGATTCATTCATGGGAAACAATTCCATGTAATAAAGATCCTATTACCCTATTCTGCTATCAAGACGCTCGAGAGATTATTAACAAGGCCCTATTTAAACTATGTGAAGAAATCATGAAATAAAATAGAATGTTTAAGCAAGTTTCAAAAGTTCTTTGACAAGCGTTCTCTAAAAAGTGTTCTTTGACAAGCGTTCTCTGATACATGCCAGAAATGTATATGTTAAATGCGGCCTTCTTATTTAATCATACACTTCAACATGGTCATTGCTCACCAGTCACATACAATAATGGATATGAAATTATCTATCTTGCATGCCTGCGTGAGTTGACCTGTTGCCTCCTATCTAGCTGGGGATTTTGAATGGCTCTTAGAATCGAGAATCCAACAACCTAGACCATTACTAGAATAAAGGATTTAAGCAAATGTGTAAATGCAAATCTATGAGAGAGATAAGTTTTTTCTAGAAATGAACATGCAAGCTAGATTAATCTACCAAATGAATGCAAGATTTAATCTATGAAAAGAGAGACTAAGCTAGGAATAAGAGAAAGTACAAGCTAATCTGGAAATGAACAATGATATATTCAAATTAAGATTACTTGAAATGAAGTTAAACTATGCATGTTTAATCTAATTGATATTAAGCTATAGCAAAAAATCTCTAATAACAATATATTCAACTAGCAATTTCACAAATTACAGATTACCAGACTAGTTTGAATGAGAGCTGAGAGAGTTCTTTTATAGACTGAGAGTCCGTTCATAATAGAAATTTTCCTTTGAGATAAATAGTTAACTCATTGAAATCCAGTTGAGAATAGAAAGTTTCTTTTGAGAGAAACAATCAACTGTTGCCTTTTGAGTTTAACTGATTTGTTTCTCTTTTAAATCATAGTTAACACAAAGTTTCTATTTCTAAACTGGAGAGAAGATTTTGGAGAGAATATTTAATTAAATAAATAGAACATGACCTCATAAATGCATTTTCTCAATTATTTGAACAATTAAATTCAACTATTGAAATGAGGATATTTATTTAATAATTAAATATTATTTAATTCCTTTTTTAAGTATTTTAGCTAAAAGGGGTGAATTTAATTTAATTAAAGTGCTAGGACTTTGTAATTAAATCAATTCAGTCATAGGGTTTATTTAGCCAATTATAATTGACATGTAGGAATTAAATAAAGTATGTGATTAATGCAGATTTAGGGTTTTCTGCATTTGACACTTAGGTCAAGTAGAGTAAGTCAAAACTCAGAATTGCCTAGTACAATAGGACTTTGACGATTCAAAAGAATGACAAATGCAAAAAAATTGGTTAGGGTTGCAAGATGCCAATTTTGGGGTGTTACATCTTGCCCCTCTTTGAAAATTCAAATTTTAGAAATTTGCTCACATGTGTGAGCAAATAATTAGGACGTACTAATGGGTGTAGGAATCCTAAAAAATAGCCTAATTAACCTTAGTTAATTTGTGACTAGGATTATTTGTTGAGAGTTATGTGAGGTAAGGTATGGTATAGGTTTAGATTAAATTAATCCAAATTAGATTTAGATTAATTATGGTTTAGAAGAATATTAACATGTGAGGGAATAAATAAATTACAAATTTATTTAAAGGGGAATTTAATGTGGGGAGGTATTAAATAAAATTTAATAGATTTAGAGGATAGGTATTTAAATTAAATTTAAATACTTTAGAAAAATGAACCTGATTTAATTAAATAAGTGGAAGAATAAAAAAATATAATTAATTAAAATTAACTATAATGTTATGAGGGACGATTTTGGGCATCTATACAACATAAGGAAAAAAAGGAAGTTATACTCAGAATAGGAAAAGTTAAATTGTTTCTGTTGCAAATAAAATCTAGCATAACTACTCCCCTAGATCTACTCTACCATGAGCATGAACACTAAAGTCTCATTATTACTCCTCGTGAGCTGTAAATAATCAGTTGCTGACTCTTTCATGGTTCATCTTGGTGTGACTTTGTCTTCAACCAGTTAGTTGGCATGAAATCCCACATTGCAAGGCTTTGATCATTACTGCACCTTCATTTATTCTTGCTTTATGACATTAACATGCACAAAACAAAAGCATATCCATTTCACATTAGAATAACATTTATTTAACTATATGAAAGATTAATATGAATAAATCACATTCAAGATCACATAGCCTCTTTCATCATTAATAAAAAAGAAGTATAGGGATAAGTTCAAGTTCATGCCCACTTTGACAAGTTCAAGAAAATAACATAGAAAAATTATCAACAAGGTCTTAAACCCTATAATAGTATTTAAACCCTTGATAGAACCAACAAAAATATAAGAGATATCCACAAAATTAAGCCATTATTTAGGCTCATCATTCCCCCAAACCTAACTCCATGTTGGTCCTCCAACATGTGCAAGATTTATCATCTGCGCTTGCACTTTGTAATCAGTGAGGGTGACCTGGCTTGTCTATCTAGTAGCTAGACTCCAATAAAACACTTTTCTCGTTTCTAGTCTGTCCCACTGAGCTTTCTTTACTTCTTCATTGAAAGAATTTTCATACTCCCTATAAGTTGGTAGTGTCCATAAAAACATGAGTGGTTATAAAATTATAGGAAGCTAGTTATTCTTCTTTATCCTGTCCAAATGTATGTACCTTGGTGCTCTTCTCATGACTGCATAAAAGTTATAAAGAGAATGTGGCTATGATTGTTTCAATTCCTCTGTCAAACTATGCCATCTCTGTGCCAAGTATCCCATCACCGTTTGTGCTGAGGTAGGGGCCATTTGGTCAAATTCCTTGAATGCCTCCTCTCTCAAAGCTATATTTTATACTATGTTCTATATAAAATATTTTTCTAGCTAGAGTAAACATTGCTAGCATCCTTAGATTCAACTCTTAAAGTCAAGGAATCATGAGTTCATTATCCCTGTGTGATCTAAACTCCTGACCCCAAATCATCTCATTTTGGATCCAAGACATGAGGGTTCTAAGACAAATATCTCCAATGTAAATTAAGGGATTCCAATCACTGTCATAAGGAAAATCATAGTTATGTAGATATAATTCACAAAGAAAATTTTTAATTGTTGCACGAGAAGACTGATAAACTTGGTAAAACTCTTGCGAGGTTTCAATAGGACTCAAATATGAAACAATCCTTGATAATCTAAAAGAAAGGATGAGTTCCCTTAAATAAATTGCATATACCCTTAATGGTTTACTACATTCTAAAATTTGTGGTATTATGGTTACCACATTGTTCACCTTGTTTTTTAATGTAGCATTTTCCTCATTTTTCTTCTCAAGTTCTTCATCCTTCTTATGAATTATCTCCTGCAATCTAAGTTTCTCTCTGTTCCACTCCTCTTCTTTATCCATTATATCCTTCCATAGGTCTAGGGCTATAGATGACCATGAAAAAGAGGTAGGTCTATGCCTAACTATTTGGAGCTTCTTTTGTCCTGATTCTTCTTCTTCTCTCCTACCTAGCACTTGTTCTGGTATTTTCCATACTACAATGGAGAGTTGAGAAAGCCCTCCAATTCTATTGAGGTTTATAATCCATTAATAAATAATTCTCTTCTTGAGGAAACTCTCCCAATCCCCTTTCCTATGACACTTATTCATTCCTCTCTTCTTCTGATTCATGTACTTCAACTATTGGCTATTGTTCAGTTGAAGAAGAGAGTTGTGGATTCTCTAGGAGGGTGATTGAAAACCATTATTTCCTCTTCAATAGGTGAAGTATGAACAAAATCAAAAGATTCAGTGTGAATATTTACCTTAGGCTCACTATGTTTCATTTATTTCTTGGGCTTTCCCATAAGGGATTCTTCTTTGTGACATCTTCTCAATAGTTTTGGGGGATTTTGTTTTCTTAGGTTTCTTAACATGCTTTGGATGTAGTGGATTATTTTTCTTCAACCTTCCTCTTCCTAGGACCACACTACATCTATGTTGTATGGAGGCTTTCCAATTTAGTTCCTTAGTCTTCTCATAGATATGGATCTTGAGCTTTGGATAATTAGTTCTTTTAGGTTCATTTGAAGAGTGTATGACATGCTTATATCCTTAAGAATATGAATTCATTTATGATTTCATTCATTGATGAGGAGTTTAGGAGACACTAATGGGTTAGTTTCCTATTTTGGGAATGCATTTGAGTTTTATTTTCCTTGGTTACATAATCTTACACTCATGTTGGTGTTATGAGATAAACATGTTTTTCTTCATATTGGAGATTGAGTGGTTGGGTGTTGTTGAGGATTTTCATTTTGGACTGTGAAGGAGTATTGCATGAAACAACATAAAACTTAGAGGTGTGTTTGGAAGTAAAAACTACATGCATTGGTTTGTAGGTTTTTTTTTTATTTTTGTTCTTACCTTTGAATGTTTTTATTCACATTAAATTAGATTTGAGGTTTGTATGGAGCTGTGGTAATCACTATGATTGTGGTCATGTGTCTAGGTTGTCACCTCTCCCACTCTATCTTATTCTCTCTCCATTGTCTAGGTTGTCACCTCTTCCTCCCACCCTCTCTCTCCCCCTTTCAGGTTTCTCCCTCCTTCCCTCTCCACCTCTAGACCGAATTGAGATGAAGAGATTCAGGCTTTGATGGAGTCATATCTGAGACTTTTCCACAAAATTTCAGGGAGGTGATTATAGTAACATCCTAAGTTTTTGATATCCACATTAGATACCTTGGAAAATAGGTAGCCTAGCCACATAGTCCTACATTTATAGGCCTAATTTTCAATGACAAGTTCCTTTCTAATTTCCTTTTCTAGACTTGTTTCATAGTTTTCATATGTGTTATGCAACTCATTGTTTATGCTCATTATTGTCAATTTCAAAATCATTTAACATAGTTTTCACATCTAACAATCAATTCAATATTAATCAAAGAAAATAAAATAATAATCCAACCATCATTTTCAACTCTTTCCAATAGGTCTGAAGTTGGGCCTCTTGAATTATTCTTTAATATGGGTTGATTTGAATGGGCTTGATTCCTAGTTTACACCAATGATCCTTATTCTGCCACCCCAAATTTTGGTGAACGAGACTTTTCTTACAATTGCATATTTTGATTGGGAGTTTTCATATATGTTTCTTCACTATGGAACTCACAAAATTTGATATGTTTGGAATTTCACGTGTGATCACATTGTTTATTAGCAATAAATTTATCAAAATCACACATTGAATGGTAGCTTCTTTCATTTAATGTTGCTTTCATTGATTCATTTAATTTTAACGTATTGCATAATAAGGGTTTCAAATATGTTTCCTACATTCACTTCATTTCTCAAATATTTCATACTTACTTGATTTTTTTATATAATGATATTCGTAAAAATAATATTCATTCATTGCCTGAATTTCATTGAAGGTTTAGTGGATGTTTGTAGTATCTTTGATAATTACCTTAGAGATGATATTGAGATGAATGATTCTTGTACCTATCCTAGAGTATCCCTTAATCATGAGGAAAAAATTAATAATTCTACAATGGAGATGTACCATTAAGGAGTAATGAAGAATCCCCTTATTTTAAGGTTCTAGTGTATGAGGGACATGCTTCAAATGTTAATCTAAATCTTATCACATCTATCACCCTAGAACCTTCTTATTCCCCTAGAGCTTATCTTATCCATAAAAATGTTTTGAGAAAAGATGATGATGTGCATTTCCTTAATGATATATTACCTAACATTACATTGAGTATAAATGAGGCTTTAAATAATAATAACACTTCAACACAACCTAATAAGGACTCTGTTACCTCTCAACTGAACATGAATAATGATGATAAGAAAGACATGCATCCTCACACAAGGATCCACTCCCCTTCATCTTTTTCATCCCTTTTTCCCTTAAAAGTATTCTTACACAACAAACTTCAATGAGGTCTATGACGAATATCCTTCTTCACATTTTGAAAATAAACTACAAGCTTGGATTTTACATGATTTATAAATGAGGATATAGTGGGAAATGTATTGGAAAGATGCAACAATTGGAATAAAATTCCATAAATAACCTTCAACCCAATACACTAGAGAAGGTGTGAGGTTTCCTCCTCATTTGTTACCAATGCTTATAGCAAAAGCCTAATATTCCTCTTCCATAAGAAATAAAACCTCTCTATTTGGACACTCATTTGAAAATAGAGGAGATAATATATTGGAAACTTAGATATGATAAAAAAAATTTACATTTCCTTTCATGAGATATATATGTTTAACTCTAAATTAAAAAAAATGCTAATACTTTTTATCTCTTTCACCATAAGTATACTACTCGCTCTCTTACTAATTTAGAGCATTTAAAGAATCTATTCAAGATTTATATAATATGACTCTTATTTATATTACATATGATGATGATGATTTTATAAATTAAAATTTGCATGTAGTGCCTTATACTCCTTGGACCTATTATGTTTCTCCTCGCTATGTGGCATTAGTAGCTTACCTTTTTGGGGGTTCATTGTCATTCATGGTTGTAAAATTTCATGTGCAATCATAATTTGCTTGCAATATAATAGCCTACATATTCTTATCTCCACGTTAGGTGGAAAGGATCATTTTCAAATAATTTTATCTTTCTTAATGTTCCACTTCTTCTTAATTAAGTTGCATCATTTATAAGGATGTCCTTTCTTGTATAGAATTGGTTTTCCTTTATGTGGATTTTCTCCTAAATTAGAGTTTTGCTTCCTTGATTGAAAATTTATGTCTTTATAAATTATCTCTCCTTGGTTTTGGAAGTGTTTCATCCTTCATCAAGAATCCCTTTCTTAACAACAAGGAAGGTGTGCATTCTTGACCTCTTTCCTCTTTTCAGTATGTGGAACATGCCAAAGATAGATCATCTATTATTCATAGGTTGACATCTTTATGAAAATATCTATTCTTTCATCTTTGATAGATACGTATCCTTCATAAGGATCTATTGAACATGCTAAATAACAGAGAGGGGGTTGAATCAGTTATTCTCACACACATTATAATTTTTTTTCTCTATCAATAAATAATTAAACAACAACAATAACAACTTCTGATCTATTGGTTAACATATTGAACATTCATAACATATATGATCATGAAAGCAAATAAAAATTGACACAAAGAACACCAAGAAAGTGGAAACCCAAAATGGGAAAAAACACAGAGAAACTAATTCTCAAGAAATGAAAACCTATTAGGGTGACACCATTTAAGGTGATGTTTACAAAGGCTCACTGTCGGTTGTGCTCACTGCAGGTTGGCTCACTATCGGTTGACTCACTACCAGTCGAGCTGACTACCCTTACAAATAAATAGGGCTCATTATCAATACCAATATCACTGACAAAAGATAAACTGATAGAATTGAATCTAGCTATGCATGAAATAGTTCAACAATTAAGCTTAGATATTGTTACCATCGGTAGATCTAAATACTAACCATCTCTGTGTATACTGTTAGATCCACCGTAACACAATATGCAAGCCACCTCTTGATCTTCAGTAATATTCTTCACAAAATTATGCTTACATACAATACTACCCCATAGTCGCACTACTTCTCCTTCAGTAACTCACACTGTTCGCACCACACCATGGCATTCATACCCTCATCAAGATACAAAAAGTTTCTTCTTTATTTATATGAATATTCAACCATAAATATGTCGGCTCACACAAAATGTGTGTGATGACCCCAATTATAAAATATATTATAATTACATTAAATTCATTACCCTAGGTCCTAAATCAAGGATACACTTAAGAAAATATTTTAACATACTACACCATGACCTAATATAGGTCATACATAAGATGTTTATACTAGACATTAAATTTTACTGATATTGTATCAAAACCACAACCAAGACCATGTCTTGATTACCAAAACACATGAACCAATCAATGGGTGAAACAAGATAGAGTGGGTCCAAATGAATACACCAAAACCATTATGATGATCAACACCATTGCATAGTTGACAAAAGCAACTGGAGAACATTACAAGCATAGTAGTCACGAGAAAATGACAAGCAACTTCATAAAAAATTTGATCACCAAAAATATACAATTGTACCAAAATATATAGACCATAAGTATAACCATGTACACTTGTCACACTCCATAAAAACTATCCATAATTAAAACCTATATTATGTAACTGAAAGATATCTTGTGCATATCCAAAACTGTCAGCAACCAATCAATACTGCTAGAATGTTGGTATGAAGGTTTTTGACATCAATGAAATCAATGCCAAGAATAACTCAATGAGTCTAACAATCTCCCCCTTTGGTATTGATGGAAAAACATCAAAATCTCAAAAAATCCCTGTGAGTAATGCAATATTTATTTTTCCTTTCTTCTCCCCATTTTTGCCACAATGGAAAAGGGCCAAAAACTAAAACAAAGAAATTCAAAGAAATACACCAGTTTTAACATCAAATACTTTCTTGTACCTTTCCTTTATAATTGGAAGCTCCTTCCAATTAGAAATAGCCGCTTCCATTCGAGCACACAAAGTGTCACACTCCACCATTTCTTCAAAGGATTTCATCCAATCAGAAAACTAAAACTCTCACTCATAATCCTCTACATCGGTTAGGATGCTAGAAACAAACTCTAACCATACCTCAATCATATCCTTCACCAACCATAAGGACTTGATTAATATTCTCTTTGCCACTGCTGAAGTAATAAATCCCCCTGAAGTTCACCAACTCTGATTCTCTATTTCTCATCTCTTTCTTTTAAAATATCATATTTCTTTCTAATTTCATTCAGCTTTGTCTCAATCAATTCACACTAATCTCTGAAGTTATCAACAACTGCAAGCTACCAAAGATAGTACCTGTATATGTCAATAGTCTATCTTACACATCCCTTCATCTCACATGTAATCCTTGAAATTTTATGTTTTTCATTGTCACATTTTTCAATATATATTTCTCCACTATATGGTAATCTACACCAAACTACAAAAACTCAATCTCAACCCTCATCACAAGCTCAGTTGGTAGCATACAAGACACACTGGACATCGTAACTTTTTTACTGATTAAGTGACCAGTCACCAAATCCATCACCAAATTCTTATCCACCAATGAGAAATTGGTACATAGACTATCAATATTAACATACTCATCATTCTATAATAAAGTTTTCACCAAATCAGAACCCACACGCTTAGATTCTATTAGAGAAAGCACAATTTTCTCTTATTCCTCAACTTCTTCTTCTTCATCATTCTTTGAAATAGTAACTATTTGATTTCCTCTATCAGCTAACTTTATTTTCTTCGGTTCAAGAGATGAACCACCACCAAATTCTTCTAGTCTCTTTTGACTGAAGGAGGAGCCCTCCTCATCATGACTTGTAGGAAAAGCACCATAAATCACCACTCTTGTACTAATATTCCCTTGTAAAAAAAAATGCATTACATGCATATGTCTTATTCTCTAATATATTCAAGTGCCTGAAGATCTATTTACCAACATGAATGCCAGTCCTCCATACACCATTTTTATTGCCAGGTAAAGATCTCATGAAGTAAAACACTAAACACATAACTAGAGATCCAAAACTGAAACCATATCCACTGTCAACTGACATCTTTACATTCTCTAGAAAATTAAATAGAAATTTTTTTCATAGATCTATTTGCACATTCTCCTTCACAATCTTATGTGACATGTACATAGCTAAAGCAGAAGTTGAACCATCATGATTTTGAAATTGTATCTTATATGAAATTCCGTAAGCAACATACCTTACAATCGGATCCTCAAGATTATTGATGAGAAATGAACGTTGATCCTTGCCAATCACCATTAGAGATTCTACCTCCTAATAGCTAAGAGAATTCTTCCTAGGAAATTTTTCAATACTACACAATCCAGTAATTGCCTCAATTACTTCATTCATTACGGCACAGGGCTTGTCCAACACCAAGGTTTCACCATGAAACCGACTCAACACAAACATGATGAATTATCATCACACCACAGAAAGTCTCCCCAGATATCAAGTCCAAGATTTTTAAATTTTTGCATATCCTCCACAGGTTACCCAGATTCCAATTACATAATGTGGCTATGATCAAATTCCTTCAGCTCAAATTTCTTCATTTTCTTTGTTGCAGATGCATTGACACTACAAATAGCCAATTTAGGTACCATGATCTCTTCACAGATCTTCTTTCTCATACTCTCTACAATTCAATTTTTTTTTATCTTTGTGCTATAGTACCAAATTATTCAAAAGTTCAGCCTTTAAAGCTATGAAATTGCATAAATGATTTTCCCATTGAAATTTAAATATCACTGATGCAATCACATTCTACTTCACACATAAATCAAACAAAACATCTTTTCATCATTAATACTCTGATTCTTCCTATCATAAACAAGCTACTTGCAACCTATACCATCTCAAGGCAAGGGAGTATACAATTTGCATGTTTAGTACTCCCCCTGTACCCAAGAATTTGGCTCAATTGTCAGAAGAGCTAGTACCAGGATCTGGTACCATAGGACTCTCCACACCTAAAATATCTTTCTTCTTCCATGTCATGTTAGCCTTCTTAGATTCAATCAAAATATTGTTTCCACTCTCAGTATTTACTAGAGCACCACCAAATTTGCATGATTTATCATAATGATCATTCTAACCACATTTCAAACAATTAACACCCCTTTTATCAGATCTCACCGGCTGAATCTTAGATTTGCATTGACTAGCCTTGTGACCATAATTATGACATATATAGAAATTTCCATGAAAGATTTTATTCACTGCATTCTTCTTATCCTGATTTGAAACTTGCATCTTACATTCACTTGCCTTATGACCAAACTTATGACAATTAAAGAATTGAACCTTCTGATCCTTTATGATCTTGTAATCAACTACTTAATGACCAGTATTATTACAAATGTAACAAAAACCATTAAAAGATAAGTACCTTTGAGAATTTATTTGCTCAACCAGAGGTCTTCTTGCAGACGTATTCTGATTTCTAAATTTTCTTGTTTCCTAATCTTTTTCATCATTTTCAATTTCCTTCTCTTTTCCTTTGTCCTTCTAATTTCAACATTCATCGATAAACCCTAATCCTTCCTTATATTTGTGACTTTTCTTCATGGCTAATAGCTGATCCAAAATAGTAATGCTTTCACATACTTTTACTTCAAATTTCACCTTCCTTAATTTATGACCTAATATTTCATTTTGATCTGACTGCATCTTGATAATGTTCTTTAGATTCACTTTGTATTTCTTTCATTCCTCAATTACAATTTCTAGATCTTCCTCGATCTTCCCAATGCCTTCCATTTTATGCTTAAATCTCTCTTTGATGAATTCCTCAGTTTTTATCTTGTCATTCAATTACTTTTCTAGCTCTGCTACCCTTTCCTTTAGTTCCTTCAATTCCTGACTAACTTCCTTATTTCTTGCTTTGAATTTCCTGATTTGATCACTCAACTTCGTGATACATGCATTTTCTTCCTTGAGATTCTCTTTGATCTCTTTATTCTCTGATTTAGTACCTTCAATGTCACTCATCATGATTTTCCGATCTTCTTTAGTTTAGTATCCTCCTTCCAACTATTCAAACATCCAAGATCTCCCTCAAGCATTTAATATTTATCTACAAGGGACCAAGCTCTAATACAAATTGTTGAACATGCCGAATGACTGAGAGGGGGGATTAATCAGTTTTTCCCACACACTTTATAAAAGTTTTTCTCTATCAGTTAACAATTAAACAAAAATAATAACAACTTTTGATCTATCGGTTAAGACATTAAAAATTCATAACATATATCATCGTGAAAGAATAGAAACACCGACATAGAGAACACCAATATTTGTGTGGAAACCCAAACTTGGAAAAATTACAGAGAAACTAATTCTTATGAAATTAACACATGTTAGGGTGACATCAGTTAAGGTGATTTTTACAAAGGATCACTATCGATTGTGCTCACTACAAGTTGGCTCACTTCTAGTTGGGCTAACTACCCTTACAAATAAATAAGGCTCACTATCGATACAAATATCATCAAAAAAAGATGAACTGATATAATTGCATCTAGCTATGCATGAAATCGTTCAATAATTAAGCTCAAATATTGTTACCACCAGTAGATCTAAATACTGACCTTCTCTATGTATGTAACTATCAGATCCATTGTAACACAGTATGCAAGCCACCTCTTGATCTTCAATAATCTTCTTCACAAACTTCTACTTACATACAATACTACCATTGATTCACACTACTTCTCCTTAGGTAAGTTCATACCATTCCATCCCATTCATACCATCATCAAGATACAAAAAGTTTCTTCTTTATTTATATGAATATCTGACCATACATAAGTTGGATCACAACAAACGTGTGTGATGACCCAATTACAAAAGATATTACAATTACATTAAATTCATCATGCTAGGTCAAAAATCAAGGACACACTTAAGAAAATATTTCAACATGCTGCACCAGGACCAAATATAGGCCATACATAAGATGTTTATACTGCACATTAGATTTTATCGATATTGTAGGAACACCAAAACCAAGACCATGTCTTGATTACTGAAATATATGAACCAACTGATGGGTGAAACAAGATAGAGAAGGTCTAGATGAAGATACCAAAACCATTTTGATGAACAACACTATTGTCCAACTGGCAGAAGCAACTGGAAGAACGTTGCAAGAATAATAGTCACCAAAAGATGACAAGAAACTTCATACAAAATTTGATCACTAAAAACATAAAAGTGTACCAAAACATATATAGCATAAGTATAACCAAGTATACCTACCATACTCTATCAAAATTGTCCATTACCGAAACCTCTGTTTTATAAGCGACATACATCTCATTTATATCCAAAACTATCAACAACCAAAATATACTGCTAGGATGTTGGTATGAAGGTTTTGACATCAATGAAAATAAATTATAGCAACAACTCAATGTGTCTAACATGATCCCTTTAGACTTGTTGCAATATATCTCTTTTACAACTATCTCTCCCTTGGTTAAAGAGTTGTATCTGTTTCCTAGTTTAGAATCCATCCATTTTTGTTAAGGATATATCCTTCTTGATGAAGGTGTTTATACTTGATGTAGATCTCTATCTTCACTAAGATGTCAACTTGAGGTTCCTATTCAAAGATAATTACATTCATCAAAATTATTATGCGTGAGTTATAATTTTGTCACATTCAACACTATACTTCAGTAGTCATTATTGTTGTAGGTGAGGTTAATTAGTACCAAGGGTTTGGCTAAAGCAAGCCTATGTATATAATCTAACACCATTTTCCTCTTCATATGTGTAGGAATTCAGATCTGACAGAGAAGGATTATGTATCTAGAAAGAGAAATTTGAGACGAAGATATTCAGACTTTGAAGGAGTATAAAATCTTGGATGTTGTAGCTTAGCCACATAGTCCGACCCTTTTTTTGAAAAACTGTCGGGAGAAGATCATAGCAACATCCTTATTCAAAACATATTTTTGATATTTTCATTAGACACCTTTAGGACTAGGCCTCCTAGCTACATAGTGCCACATTTTAGGCTTGAATTTCAGTGATAGGTTTCTTTTATCCCCTTTTCTATATATGTGCTCAAATTTTGCATATATGTTCTATAGCTCATTGTTTATGTTGATTATTGTTAAGTAAAAATAATTTAACCTACTTCCCACATCAAATAATAAATTTAATTAATTAATCAAAACACGATATAAGCATAATCCAATCATTACATTGAGCTCTTTCTAATAAGTTTGAAGTTGGGCCTCTTGAATTATTCTTTAATGTGAGTTTATGTGAATGTGATTGATTCTTAGTTCACCATTCTATCACTTCACATTATCTAATTAGTGTGAATGATGATTGGGTGGGATTCTATAAGAGATCCTACATTTTGGCACCTATTATATCTATAATAATGGACCACTTCATTATGACTTGAATTGATGTATATGCTCACTTCAAGGAATATATTTAATTTGATTGCTTATAGTGAACTTGGTTTCCACATGTGATTCTTCATTGCATGTGTGGATCCATCTCGTTTTCTATAAAATATTTTTCTAAGGTCTCCCAGTGGTTGGTCTCGGGTTGTATTATGTTTTTTGTCTTGTGCAATATGGATTCATTTTGATTTTTAGTTATTTTGGTTTTTCTTTGATTGGGGCTTAGAGATTGAGTGTATTTGTAATGGAAAGGGCCATTTTTCTTCAGATAACCAAGTTAACCATTCACTCCTCACCATTTTAATGAGATTGAAGTAAATTATACATCTATAAATTTAAAACCATTATACTATTTAAAACAAGTTGGTCATAGATAACGTGTCTTTACAGTCTACACAAGGTCAATTCTAAATAACAAGATGAAAAACAACAAGAATAAATGATTTAGTAGTAAGATCCATCCTAGTGAAGAGGGGTAAGAGTATCCATGTTAAGCTAAGGTAGAACTCTATGCTAGGAGTTTCTATTTGTTGATAAATTTCTCTACCAACTAGGATCCTCTCTAATCAACCCATCATTAGTCTATGTGGCTTATTTCCAATACCTCCTCTTAAATTACACTATAAGTACTTGTGAATTCTAGATCTTTGACCAACCCATACCCATTTTTCATATGTTGAGCTATAGTTCATATGGAATACCATGGACTCCAACCTAGGACCTTCCATGTGTTGTTGGCATTCTCTACCAACTGAACTATTGGAACCTGTTTGATCAACCTATCATTGTGTGGTTAATTTCTAACACCCCCCTTAGATGAAGAACATGTTCTTGGAGATCAAGGCTCTTTGACCAACCCATCAATTGTCTAAGTGTGGATTCTTTCCAAAACCCCCCTTAAATCACACTTCATGTGCTTGGGGCTCCTAGCTCTTTGACTAACCCATCATTGCTCCAAGTCACGTGACTTATTTCCAACACCCCACTTAAACCACACTATATGTACTTGGGGATATCAACCCATGATTTATCTAAGAATGGAATATTTTTAACAACCTCATTAAACCACACTACATGTGCTCTGGGCTCCTAACTCTTTGACCAATCCATTGTTGGTCTGAGTGTGGCTTTCTTCTTACAACCTAAACCATGATATAGGTGCTTAAGGCTCATAGCCTAACTCTGATGTCATATGTTGAACTACAGTTCATATGGATCAATTAGTACTTGAACTTAGGACCTTCCATTTGGTGTTGAAGTACTCTAACTGAACTATGAGCCCCTCTTTGACCAAACCACTATCTACAATCAGATGTATTAAAATAAAATTAAAAAAATGTTTTCCTTATATTTCTCTCTCTATAATCATCATACTAACATATCCAATACATAAGAAAAAAATATACATATGCAAATACATCAATTTGGCTGCAAATTTACATTGACAAAGAAGTCATGGAAGTGCATTCAGAGAAGAGAGGCACCCATTCTGGTTTCAATAATGATAGCTTGTTTTACAAGTTTAGGAATGATGGTCTACAAGGATGGACATAACATATCATAGACTCTGATTTAGAGGCATAGGCGGGGAGAGGTGGTTAATAATATATAGAGGGAGATGTATAAGTAAAGAATAAGGGGGGAAGAGACCTAGTGGTATGGAGGAAGAGGTTGTGAGGGAGAGGTAGTAATTGAGATAATGGCGAGAGATTAAAGATAAATAATAAGAGAGGGATATAGAAGGAAGAGAGATGGAGGGAGACAAGAATAAAGATGAGGTAAGGAGGGAAGGAAAAGGAGAGAGAGAAGGAGAGAGGGTGGGAAGGACCTAGATAGTGGGGAGAGAGGTGAGAGAGAATACAGGGAGATAGATAACTCTAGAGAGAGAGAGAGGTATATTTATTACTAAAATTTAATAATTTTGAGAGAGAACAAAACTCTGATACCAATTTTTAATATGAATTCAAAATAACTAAGAGGGGGGGTGAATCAGTTATCCTTAGGTCTAGATGTGCCCATATAAAACTTTAAATAAACTTCAACAACTCAGATCTGCTCGACAGTAGTAAACAATAAAAGTGTGCAGTTTACTGTACTAATGAAATAAGCTTGCAGAAACTTAACAGTAAAACACAATAATAACATTCACACATTTTGACACCATGATTTAACATGGAAACCCAATATGGGAAA
>MU224270.1:3867151-3899756 GCA_018584345.1 Thuja plicata
TCCAATCTGAATGTCACCTTGTTCAAAGGATTTATACAATGACTGTTAGGTCAACCTGGTTAAAGGATTTGAACTGATACAATGGTTAGAAAGTAATCAATAGGTGTGATCTGATTCATACAACTTACTTTGCAAATCCAGATCCAGTTTCAGCTCTAATGCTAATTCACTGAGTGGCCTCCATTCTCATCTCAAACTTCAGATCTGCTTGGAAATCCATCAAGAAATCTCTTTGATTCTCTTCTCAGCCTTCACTACTTAGTTCTTGCCAATCAATCAATTAACCATGCAACACTTTGCATTCCACTTTGATATCTTAACAATAACCACAGTAGGCCGTTATATTATACCTCTTCTTCTAGGTTAGATAAATCTTTTGCCACTTAATCAAGATCGCAGATCTTAGGTTAGGTCAGATCCAACTGATCTTTCCATCTTTTAATTTACTTTACTTCTCCAATACATTCATTAATTAACCATTGAATCCATGAGTTAATAATGGTTTCTCATGCATTAAATGAATATGGACCAATCTTAATTAATAATGGATATCCCAATAAAATCAATTATGTCAGCCATAGATCTCAAATCTCATCAATAAACAAAATACTGATGCTCAACATTTCACTATCTCCCTCAACATTTCACTGGCGCTCGGCATCATCTTTTCTTTGCTCGACATCACCTTTTGCTTTGTTCGGCATCGACTTTGCTTTGCTCGACATTGACCTTCCAGTGAACTATCAGTGCTGGATAAACAAAGTATCACTTTGCCAAAGTGCCAGATGATCAAGTACCCTGGTTTATACTCATAACTCAACCATTTCCTTGGTCTTCTTGTTATCCCATTCTTTTCAAATCTTCATCAATCAATGGATAAGGTACTCAAACATATAGCGATAGTCTCACCAGTTAATGTTTGACATCAATGACAAAATAACAATTGTCTACATTGTAGAAATCTTTCCAACTATATATATATATATATATATAATCTAGAAACTATATTATAAATCCTAGAGATCTAAAACCACACTCAAGCATCCTAACAATATACACATGAAATATAACTTAAAGTGTTGATCAAAGTAGGAGGGAGAGAGACAAAGAAAAAGACAATTTCCTAGTGTAGAACATTTGGTGCATGTCAAATACAGTAAGTGCCATATACCTTGATAGAGGACAAAAAATGATTTGGTAGCTTTTGGTCCCCCATCTTGGTATGCGTACCCATGAAAGTAGAGAT
This sequence comes from Thuja plicata, assembly GCA_018584345.1. Classification (NCBI taxonomy): domain Eukaryota; kingdom Viridiplantae; phylum Streptophyta; class Pinopsida; order Cupressales; family Cupressaceae; genus Thuja; species Thuja plicata. The sequence continues at coordinate 3,868,398 of MU224270.1, forward strand.
TGAGACTTGCATTTTCATATAGAGATATAATAAAAGATAATGAAGATTCCCTATATTTGTATTATGGATGACTATTTTATATTTCTATATTGATATATGAGTTATCTATTCTTACAAAAAATACTTGTTTCTTTTACTATTTACTCTGGGGTATAAAATAAGTACATAAGATAACTTAGGGTACAAATCTCTAGACTATATTATCCTCATTCCTCTTTCTAACTAGTCCTATCCAAAGAACATTGTAATCATAAAATTTATCAAGATTGAGGTATAATCTTGTCATATTTAGCATTTTACCTCACACTAAGATTTATTTCTAATCATAACCCTTGTAGGGGAGGTTAATACCTACCCAAGGTTTGACTGAGGCAATCCCCTATACAACCCAATATTGTTTTCCCTCTTCTTGTGTAGAAGAATTGAAATCTAACAGAAAAGAATTGTAGATCCAAAAAGAGAAGATTGAGACAAAGAGATTCAAACTTTGAAGGAGTAGAGTCTGACACTTTTCCACAAAATTTCAGGGAGATGATTAGAGTAACATCCTGAGTTTTTGATATTCACATTAGATACCTTTTTGAATAGGTAGCCTAGCCACATAGTCCTACATTTATAGGCCTAAGTTTCAATGAAAAGTTTCTTTCTGATTTCCTTTTCCAGATTTGTGCTCATAGTTTTTATATATGTTATGTAGCTTACTGTTTATGCTTATTATTATAAAATTCACATAATTTAACATAGTTTTCACATCTAATAATCTATTCATTCAATTAATCAAAGGAAATAAAAATAATAATCCAACCATCATTCCCAACTCTTTCCAATTGGGATGAAGTTGGGCCTCTTGTATTATTCTTTAATGTGGATTTTTGAATGGAATTGATTCCTAGTTTAGACCAGTGATATCTATTCCACCACACCACATTTTGGTGAATGTGACTTGTCGTACACTTGCATGTTTTAATTGGGAGTTTTCAGATATGTTTCTCCACTATGGAATTCATAAAATCTGATTGGTTTGGAGTTTCACATGTGACCATAATGTTTATTAGCTATATTTATCAAAATACAAATTTAAATGGTAGCTTCTTTCATTTCATGTTGCTTGCATTGTTTCGTTTCATTTTAACGTATTGCATAATAAAGGTTTCAAATATGTTTCCTACATTTACTTCACTTCTCAAATATTTCATACTTGATATATCTATATAACGATATTCTTAAAAATAATATTCATTCATGGCTTAAATTTGATTGAAGGTTTAGTGGATTTTTGTGATAACTGTTGACATTTTTGTCACCATTAACTCCCTGGGTTTTTCTTAGGCTCATAGGGTTCCAATTAAGCAAGTGTATCAAGCTAATTGGTTAAGAATGCTTCATAACAAATTTTTGGTTTAATATTTCTCAGGTTACATTGATATGGTCGTGCAGTGCCTCGACGGATCATCAAGCATGTTATTAAGCAAGATAGGTCTATAGTTTCTCCAAATTTCCAAGCGAATTATTCATTGAGTTTCAGGGTTAGATATTGGCATAGATGGCTTTAGGTTCTATCAATGAGGTTTATCATAAGGAGTCTTGCCAATAAAGTTTTCACCAATGATCAAAGATGATATTTTTTTGCATTCTGATGGGCCTTTCTACACTGATAATTCTCATCGGCAGAGGTCCTGCTGATGTCAATTATCATCGGGCATCAAAAGTCTTCAATCTAGGTGTCTTGATATGCTGATGGGATGTCATTGGGTAGGTCACCCTAATGTTTCATCTCATCAGGCATTAGAGGAGAGGAAAATATGTGGCTCGATGGGTGTTGTTACTCTGATGGATCCCATTGGAGTAGGTTTTCCATATATGATTTCATGGGAAGCTTGATAGTGTCATCGATCAAGGTCTTGCCAATATGATTGGTTGCTATGTTTCATCGGGGGAATGACCTCATGGTTTCTCCCATATCATTTTTGAGGATCTGAGGATACACAATTTTTGTTGGCGAGACTTTCTTGTCATCGTCTCGATATTTAGTGATTCCTTTTAGAAGGATGTTTCACTCTTCAGAGGTGATTGGTCATTAGAGGAACTTCTGTCAATGGTTAGGGAAGTCTCTTTGGTGCCAAACACAGAGTTGAAATTGAGGGAGTTGTGCCAATGAGGGGATGGGTAGAGACAACCATATTTACTCTTTCAACTGCATTCAACAACTCATTTTCCTTTTCGACTAGATATTCAAGTGGCGCCAATACTATAGTATAGCTTCCAGCAGTTTCACCCATCACTTCATACCAAGGGGGTTGGATTTTGGTCACTTCTTCACTCCATCCGAGAAATCATCGAGTTCTTAGAGAGTGACGACCATCCTTTTGCAGCTCAGAATTTATTGTTCGACCCTTTCTATCATATCCGAGTGCTCGATTTACTGATCATATTTCTTCCTGATATGATATTTCAGTGACCTAGCCTTGGTTAGGGTTTGAACTTTAGTGTTTTTATCCAAAGTTATGCCTGCTCTTTAAAAGGAAATATTTTTTCCATATTCTGGGTTCTTCTCTGATGCATTGGTAGTGGCTTTTGCTATGCAACTGTAATTGTAGACACCCTAAAATGGACATACTTGCGACCTTACATTAAAACACTAATTTTCATCTATTAATTAATGGTTTTTTAATAATTAATTATTTGTCTTCTAAATCCATTCCCCAAATCATTTAATCATTTCCCAAAAATTAACTAAATAGTTAATTTTATTTAATTAATTAACCTTAATTAATTAATATTCGTTAATTAATTAAATTCAATTCTCTAAAGTTTAAATTTAAATATTTAAATTTATTAATTAATTCTTCTAATTAAATTAATTTCATCAAATTAATTTAATTCACTCAATAATTCAATTCTAAATATAAAAGAATTCAATTATCTCATGTTTGAATACTTTAATTACAAAAATCAATTAAATATTCAAATAAACCCTTTCTCAAGTTCAAAAAGGTAACTCATGATCAAATTTTCAGTTAAGTAAACATTACCTCTTCTCTCCAAGTTGAAGAGGTGGAGTTTACTGGTTGCTCCTGATTTAAAGTAAAACATCACCCCTTCTCTCCAAGTTGAATAGGTGGAGTTTACTAGTTGCTCCTTAGTTAACTAAAACATCACCTCTTCTCTCCAAGTTTACTGACTGCTTCTCCAATTCCTTTTGATCTCAACCATTCATTGTCTAATCTCTGAGATCAATCTCAACCATTCAAATCATTTTCCATATTCTATTTAATCAACCCTTCACAACCATTTGAAGGATCTAGGATTTCAAGCTTTTGTGCAAACTTACTCTACAAGATTCTTGTACGAAGCATCAAAGAATTCTTATGATCATAATCGATATCATTTTCTCAACACTCCCAAGTCATAGATTCTTCTGATACCAATATTGTGCACCACACACACAACGTTTCAAAAGGAGTAGAGAAAAGCAACAGAAGCCTCAAGAATTGTGGTTTTCATTCATTTGTTTTCCTCTATCTTTGCTTGTTATTTTATTGTTCATAGGTTCATTCTTAGTAAGTTTGATTGATTTCCCCATTACAAATCAGTGCTACTATCCCTCGTTATTGAGCGTGTAGGACACAACCTATACATTTTGGTGAACCTGACGTGAATCAAACAACTTGATAATCACTTGAAGATGACAAATAGAATTTCCTGGCCTTGGCCATACGACTACAAATTTATTTTTTTCTTAATTTATTTTGATAAACTTGCAATTTCACAATTGACACAAGTTTTCCGCAATTGATGAAATTTTTCTGCGATCGACTAGTTTAAGGCCGCAATCAATTTGTGGGTTTCACAATCATTTTCTATAGCTTTATGTCTCTATTTTTGGTATTTTTATGCAATTGACCAATCTATTTTGCAATCGCCAAAAGAATGTCACAATTTCCAGAACATTGCTGCAATCGATAGAATATTACCGCAATTGATAGCAGTTTACCGCAATCACCTGCTAGAATTTCGCATCTAACAGAATCATTTCGCATCTGATAGGAGAATTTTGCAATCACTCTATTTTATCAATTTATTAATCAGATCTGATTTTTTTCTTGGTTTATGTGCAGGAATAAGAAAATTACATATGGGCAAAAGGATAATCAGATGAACCTCGGGTTCTAGATCACTAAGAGCAGCCAGAAGAAGAACCGCTAATTACCGCACGTGATAAAGGGAAATCTCGACGGTCGAAGCTGGAGATCAAAGAGAATCTTTTAACATGTATCTAGATTCTCTCAAGCATTTTGTAGTCAAGTACAAGGTTACCATTATCCTTAATAGTCTTAACAATCTCGGAGTTGCTGGATATTATTCATTTGATTGTTAGAAGATTTTTGGTACTAATCACTTTTTGACAACTTGTGGCATGGAAGCAAATTAACAAAGCAACCTAAAATCAACTCATTTATATTTTTGGTGCTTAAAAAGAAAAGTGTATGCAAAACATCACAATATCACTTTTCCAATTTGGTGCTTGAAATTGACATGGTGGTTAGCAATTGAACCAAATTAAACAAATATTTGAATTTGGTGCATTACAATTGGATAAGAAATCACCATCTACTTTGGGCTTAAAACTGAACATGCATGCATATATGGATGATAGCTTAGTTCACACTTGAAATTTTAGGTGCTTAATCGATTAACCTTGTGTCTTGAGTCATTGGTGCGCTTATACAAATATGTTAGATTAACAACCTTTATACTTTTTTTAGAAAGGCTTGTTTGGGGAAAGCACTTGTTCCTCAGAGGATGACCTTAAACTAGTAATCCTTTCGATTGGTATATAAACAAGATGCGATCCAAAGCTTTGTTTTATATCTAGCCAAGCTTGGGTGAGGTGTGTTGATGATATCCTAGATCAGGTGAAGTATCCCTAAGTACCTAGCATGGTCAACTAGGATTTTAAGTGAGTCACACATGTACAAACCTATTGGATAAACTCCATGGACCCTACTACAACCCATTAATTAGAGACCTGTTAATTTTACCTCCAAAAAAGTGCCTTATTATAGTGCAAGGGGTTGCAAAATTCCCCCCCCCCCAAGACTCCCAATATGTGTGTTCCAGGATATTGTGTTGATGAAAGAGATCTTCATTAACATGGTAACAATATTTGAAAATGACAAAAACATGGGCACCTACATCATGGATCTTCATGTCCTAGTAGCGTGATGATTGTTGTGTGAGCCAATGAACATCAAATGATTGAGCCTATAATATTGCATCTTGAAGCCAATTGACCTAGATCAATCTGAATGTCTTTGTTTCGACCACGTGAAAACATTGCAACTTACAAAATTTTTAGAACATACACATTTCATTCTTGGATCTTCAAAACACTCTGCCTATTGTGCTTTCTTGTATGATTAGTTTCCAAAATGCAAAACCAACATCAAAAATTGTCAAAATGAGTCAAACGTGTTTGAGGTCTAGTGTGTCAACCAAAATGTGTTCTAGAATCACATCAATGTTCCAGAGATATCCTTTTTATAAACAGATTCCCAATTGCTATAATTTTCAAGACTGTCGCACTTTGCCTCAATTGATGGAATTTTACCGCAATTGGGCTCTTTATTTTCATAATTGATCCTTTAATTGTCGTAACCGCTAGACATTTACCGCAATCGACCTAACATTTTGCTGCAATCGGTGGAATTTTTCCACAATCGACCTATCAACTTGTGCATTTATTATATCAGCAATTTTGGATTCCCCTATTAGCACTCTGATTTTTTATTAGTCTAAAAACCTTCTAAAATATTCCCCATTTTGTGTGAAAGATCAGTGTACACATCCCAGGAAATAATAAAGAATTTGTGTGAATCTCAAAACATCTAAGATCATCCCTCTTTGATAGTTCAACTATTGTTTACCATTGATAGTTCAAAAGTTTAGACTAGCTTAAAATTCATCAATCTCTATTAGCAAATTTGCCTCATCTAAGGAGGGAGTTAGAATCAATATCTTACATCACATATCTCTGAGATCAAGAAAAGTCAAAATCTATCCCTAAAATTACCCTTGTCAAACATAACTCAGATTCTCCTCGATAGGTTATCCTTTTTTGTTTACTTTATATCACTTATTTTAGTTCAGAACCTGGATAAAACCATGTCTCTCACACCCTATGGAGGACCTTATACTAGGTTGAAGGCTAGAACCCAACCTGATGAATCCTATATTAAATAATTTCCCCCGTGGGAAAAAGAGCGAGAGGACGACCCATTCAGAAACACCGATCCTGCTCTTTACATTGAGAATATGCATCATATTCCTCATGGTCCCCATAGATCAACCATGTTTCAATATGTCATAGAGGAAGAGATCAAAGACATAGAGAAATATTCCTATTCCATGCAAGTAGTTGCTTGTGGAGAGAAACCCCAAAAGATTTCTAGCCATGTTGATTAAAAAGGGAGCCAAACTCCCTGCTGAATTCAATGTGTCAACAATATGGCCTAAAAACCCACTAGCAGGACAAAGCACAACTCAAACCTCTCAAACGGATCCTTTGATATCTCAAATTTTGTCTCTTCCATCATCAATGACAACGACATCAGTGCAGACTGTGTTAACCCAAACTAGCTCTGCCAATCAAGCTAGTACATCATCCACCCAAAGAATGATGGGTTCCCAATTGAGTGCACCTCTGGTCACTAGTTTAACTCAAGCATTGGCCTCATGGAATTTTACATCAAGCATTCATGCTGTGTCATCAATTCTACAAATGAGAAATGACCCATTTGCAACTACTTAGACACTACATTCTATCCCTGCTAGCTTTGGGCTCAATACTTCACTCCCACATGGGTCAATCTTAGTGGGTTTGACATTCAGTCAACATCCACCAAAAGCTACACCTTTATTTCAACAGGGATCCCAACAACAACAACAACCCCAACAATAACAACCACAACAATCTTGGAGCAATCAAATTCCCCAGTACCAGAATCACACACTGGAAATCAATACCATGTCCCAAGGACTAGATCATATGTACCAACACAAGGAACACAGAGGTGAAGCCTTATCCTACCATGACACAAAGATTCAATTTTAGGAACGTTCCTCAATCTCAAACAGACATGCTAATACAACAAGTGCAAAGTCTACAAACACAAATCATGGACATGCAAAATCAGGGGCAAACTAAGTCTTACACAAAAGAGGACTTGTACCCATACCTATTTTATCACTCATTGCACATGTATCCATTTTCCACTCACTTCTCAGTGCCCAAATTTGACAAATGCAAAGGTAGTACCAACCTTGTAGAGCATATTAGAGAGTTCTTTGCTAGCTACATTGAGGTTGCACATGACAAAACTTACTTAATATGACCGTTTCCATAGAGTCTAGCTAGACCAGCAATGGAATGGTTCTCACACCTACCCCATGGCATTCAATCTTGGGGAAAATTGGCCAAATTTTTTTATTTCTCACTTCCATCATAACATCGAACGCAAGGTCAAAATCAAGGACCTTTGCGACATTAAGCAAAAAGATGACAAATCCTTTATTAAATTCTTGCAAAGATGGAGGAAAAATGAAAATAAAATAATGTATGATATGCCCAAACAAGACCTAATAGTCATGTTCATTGAAAATCTGATCCCATATATGTCATTCACAATAGAATTGCATCTCGCTCCAAATTTCAAACAACTCATCGAACAAGGAGTTCGATGTGAGAAAAACTTGGTCAAGAGAGGAATCCTTGCAGACCGTACCCAAATGAACACTAAAAAAAATGCAATGAATAAAGCCAAATGGTGGAGTAAGAAAAATAATTTCACCAATGATGGTGTCATTGACGTCAAAACAGTCAATTATGCTCAACCCAAGGTTTGACTAGAATGAGCACCCATGAAAAATTAGAAACCCATGGTGCACACTCAGCAGGGGAATAATCAAATTCAAACACCCACTGTTCAAGCAGCAGCTATGTCCAACAAGAAACCTAACGCACAATACCCACAAAGGTTTTCATTCCCTAAACATGATTGTACACCATTAGGCGAGTTGATAGAGTCAACCTTGAAAAAGATGATTCAAACCAATAATATCACTCTTCCCAAAAATCAGAGAATATGAACATGGTACTATGAAACCCAATTGGTGGAATGATTACAACTTTTGTGAATATCATTGGGTAAAAGGACACAAGACACCCAACTTCTACCCATTGAAAAATGCCATACAAGATCTAATCGACCATGGGATTACTGATGTCACAAATACCCAATCCAAGGGTACAACTAATCACACAATCTTCAATGATACATTCCATAATCATAACAAAGGGAAAGCTTCTGCATCTGGTGAATAGTCTAAAAAAGTGAATTATACATATGTTAACTCTGATAGCACCATCAATTGCATTAATCCTTCAGAGAGTCGAGTTGGTACAATTACTATCAGAGATTCCAATGCCAAATGCACTATCACAACACAATATTATAAGGTTTTTTTTCAAGGAGTGCCTTCCACTTCATCTACACCAGCTAATCCTACAACATCCTCCAATCCAAAAACCAGTCTAGTGGATTAGCTTAAGCTCACACCTGCCCAGATATCCATGTTCAACCTCTTGCGCATATCCCCACAACATAAGCAAGCTCTAGATCAAGCCCTTAAAAATGCAGTTGTCCCACGTGACATAACTCTAGATAATTTCCAAACCATGGTAAATTACATCACTGCCAGCAAGCACGCTACCTTTATAGACCATGACAAGCCACCACACAAGCCTCTATATAATGATCCTTTGCATCTGCTTATCCAAGTTCACAAACACACAATCCAAAGAGTCCTCATTGATGGTAGGGATGGGTTAAACATATGTACTCTAAAAGTAATAAAAACATTGGGATATTCATAATCTAGCATTGATGTCACTAGGAGGATAAATATTAGGGCATATGATGAGGAGGAAAGATCGTCAAAAGGTATCCTCAGGCTACCAGTCAGGATAGGCCCAATCATAAAGAACACCCTGTTTCCAATCCTAGACTTGGACTTGGGATATAACATGTTACTGGGAAGGTTGTGGATCCATGAGATGAAAGATGTCCCCTCAACTTATCACCAGTACATCAAGTTCCCATACCAAGGGGCAGAGATAATCATTGAAGGAGATCCAAACCCATTCTAATACTACAACACCATAAGAAGTAGTACAGATAATCAAGTGTCTTCAAATCAAGAAGCAAGCATTCCTTCTACCTCAGATTATATTCCCAAAGACATACTAAGAAAGGCGGGGAAGATATAAATCAAGGAAAAAGGGTGTGGTGAGTATAGCTATGAGGAAGCTTTTACCATCGCTAACATGCCTCAAAATACAAGATCATATGGCATGCCCCGACCGGTGGAAACACATGAAACTCTGAAACCAGTTCTATTTAGATGTCTGCCAACCACATTTGTCAAATGAGGGGACATAGCTGAAGAAAAACCTTTCAATCTGGACATTAACACTTGGTTGTATAAAGACTCTCAAGACACACCTCAAGCACAGATACCTCTGTCACAATATGGGGTTGGTTTCACTATGCTACAGAAATTTGGATATGATGGTAAGACTGGTCTGGGGGAAAGACAACAAGGCTTAATGGAATTGTCTTTACCGCCAACCAAAAGAAACAAAAGAGGGTTAGGCTATGGAAAAAATATAACCAGTACTATTGTCTGAGATATAACCATAGACCAAAAACAAATTGCAGAATTAAACCGGGGGCAAACTCTTGAACATGCCCTAATTAGAAGTATACTCCAATAGTTATTGCCATCAGAAGTAGAACCCTCTTATTCCCAATTGAACCCTAATTAGACTATCCAAGATGATTCAGAAAGTGAGACATCTAATGAGCATTCTATTGTGACAGATTCCCACAAGTACAAGTGGTTATCCCTCTATAATTTTAAGTCACCCATCCCAGACTATTCCCCTCAGTCCGTCAGTACTATACACCTTGAAGAAATGTTTGACCAAATGACCATAGAAGACCAACCGTGTATTGATAAACATATCAATGTGAATTCCTTAGATGGTGTGTCCACGTCCCATTCCTAGTTTGTCAGAACTATCACCGCGGTACCGTTCACCCAAGCAGAGTCATCCCCCACGTGGACCTTTGTCTAGTCTACCCCGAACTGATAGAATGGGACCAACAAGGACAACCTGACATAGATATTTTTGAGAATGATGAAGCCATTGTAGACTTCATGGAACTAAGAGAAGGCATACCATAAGGAGACCACAAAGCGGGATTCTCCTTTAACCTGGACAAATTGACATACTTTTGGGAGGAGGCTCCTCTTTCCAGTCATAAAATCAAAATCAAAAGAAAAAAAGAACAGTTAGTAAGTGAAAAATGAAAGGCACTTTATGACCATAAAAAAGAGAAAAAAATAGAGAACGTATCTTCTGGTGAAAACCTATTTGAGGCGCTAGAGGATGGAAAGTTGGAAATCCTCCCTTTAACAGAAGAAAGTCAATGTTACTAGAAGAAGAAATAAAAGAAGTCAATATAGGGGATGAAAAGGACCCTAAACATATCTATTTGGATAAATATCTTACAACAGAGGAAAGAGAATGGTTCATTAGTTTCTTCAAGGAAATAAAAATCAACTCTGCATGGTCTTACGCAGACATGCCAGGTTTGGATCCAGAGCTAGTGATACATCATCTACCATTGTTACCAAATGCAAAACCTATTAATCAAAGATTGAGAAAGATGCATCCACACATCGCTTTCCTTGTCAAAGAAGAATTGAAGAAACTCCTAGATGCATGATTCATAAGACCAATTCTATGTGCGGATTGGATATATAATCTAGTACCAGTAGCCAAACACAGTGGTCAAATCTGTATATACATAGATTTTAGAGATTTGAACAAGGCTTGTCCCAAGGATGAATTTCCCCTACCAAACATTGACATGAAAGTTTACCTAACAGAAGGGCACCAAAAATTATCACTCATGGACGACTTCTCTGGATATAACCAAATCAGGATTACACTAGAGGACCAACACAAGACATCATTTACATGTGCGTGGGGCACTTATTGCTGGAACGTAATACTCTTTGGTCTAAAAAATGCAGGTGTAACTTATCAAAGGGAAATGACCATGATCTTTCATGATCTAATCCATAAAATAATGGAAGACTATGTCGATGACATACTAGCCAAATTAATGCTCAGGGAAACTCACCTACAAGTTTTGGGCCTAATATTTGATTGAATACAGGAGTACAAGGTTAGACTCAATCTAAAGAAGTGTGCATTCATATTTACTGCTGGAAAGCTCCTTGGATTCATCATATCACATAGAGGAATTAAAGTAGACCCAGAAAAGGTCAAGGCCATCCTTGACATGCCACCACCAAAAAATCTGAGGCAGCTAAGGGGTCTACAAGGTAGACTGCAATATATCATGTGATTCATCACCCAAATGGTAGACAAATGTCACTAATTTGAGAACCTATTGCATAAAGATGTGATCTTCATATGGATAGAATAATGCAAGCAATCATTTCAAACCTTTAAGGGTTATCTATTAAAGTCTCCTATATTGGTGTCACCCAATCAAGACAGGCCACTCCTCTTATATATCTCATCAACAGAGTCAACACTAGGTGTTCTCTTGGCACAACATGATGACTAGGGCAAGGAAAGAGTCATTTACTACCTTAGCGGAACACTGGTGGGATATGAACTTAATTATTCTACAATTAAAAAGTCATGTCTCACAGTTGTCTTTACTTCCCAAAAGTTAAGGCATTGCATGCTGAGTCATCAAACAAAGATAATAGTGCACATTGATCCATTGAAGTACTTGTTGGGTAAAGAAGCACTAACAGGTTGACTCGCCAAATGGGTCATGATCTTAAGTGAATTTGACATGGAGTACGTGGATCGAAAGGCTACCAAAGGGAAAGTAATTGTAGACCAACTAGTAGAGGCACTAATACAAGATCATCAGTCTATAGTGTCTGAATTTACAGATGAATCCATTCTTACAGTACAAGTGACAATAGAGGTTTGGAAACTATTCTTTGATGGGTCATACACAAACCGGGGTGTAGGAGTAGGGATAGTACTCATTACTCCAAATAATGATGCAATTCCTAATTCTTTCTGACTTAAATTTCCATGCACAAACAACATAGCAGAGTATGAATTTCTACTCATTAGATTGAAGACAACTATACAATGAAGGATAAAGAACCTAAAAGTCTATGGTGATTTCCAATTGGTCATAATCCAAGTAAACAATGACTACATGAAAAAATATGAGAAACTAATCCCATATAGAGAGATGATGGACAAGCTACGGGTTTCTTTTCATTTCATTGTATTCGAGCAAGTTCCAAGAGTTCAAAACAAAGCAGCAGATGCAATGAATACTATAGCATCCTTGATCGACATGCCAACTAACAAAACTAGATTCTAATTTATGGTAGATAAACTAATGATACTGGCATATGAAGCTCCAATCACAGAGTCATCATGTGTCCTTGTTGGTCCTAAGTCCCCTTGGTATCATGATGTGTACAATTACCTCCAAAATAGTATCCTACCACCCGACCTGTCTAGGAACCAAAACAAGTCCCTCATCTGCCAAGCCTCTAGGTACACCCTTCTCGCTAGTACTCTATGTAGAAGAAGTCTAGATGGAACACTTTTACGATGTCTCACTTGCACAAAATCTCAGAGAGCTGTGTACTAGGTACATTAGGGAATTTGTGGGGCCCACATAGGTCACAATAGTTTGGCAAAGAAGATCATCAAAATGGGATACTACTGGCCCATAGTAGAGATAGATGCTAACAAATATGTGCAAAGGTTCTGACAATGTTAGATTCATGGAGATCTTATCCATGCACCTGCTCAAGAATTCAACCCCATCACTTCACCATGGCCATTTTCTAAATGGGGATTTGAATTAGTGGGTAAGATTACACCAACATCTTCTAATGGTCACAAGTACATCATTGTAGCAACATAGTACTTTACCAAATGGGTGGAAGTAATTCATCTCACATACATCACTGGTAAGCAAATATCCATGTTCATACTAAACAACATCATCTGTCAATATGGGATCCCTCAAACCATACTCACAGATCATGGTACACCTTTTCAAAATCAAGATGTTGAAGATCTCTGTGACAAGTTCTAGATAAATCAAGGTTTCTCTTCGTTCTACTATTCCCAAGGAAATGGGTAAGAAGAAGCCACTAACAACACTATCCTGAAGATCTTAAAGAAAACAGTCAATGAATCAGGGCGAGACTAGCATTTGCAACTTAGTATCGCATTATGGGTATATTAAACTACTGTGAGAACCCCTACAGGAGAAACTCCATTCTCCCTAGTATATGGATCAGAGGCGGTCCTACCCCTGAAAGTTGAAATCCCCTCCCTTAGAATCTCACTGAAGAACACCATTTTAGATGAAGACTACAGAGTAGCAAGCCTCAATGAACTATAACTGTTGGATGAGAGAATACATAATACACTCAATAAAATATAAGGCTATCAAAATTTCCTTAGAAAAAACTATCACAAGAAGGTCAGACCACAAACCTTTAAGGTAGGAGATCTCATCCTTATGGAGAATCAAAAGAAACAAGTAGAAAGGTTAAATGAGGAAAGATCGAACCTAATTGGCCAGGACCTTATGTCATCATAACATCATGCAGTAGTGGGGCATATAAATTCACAACTCAATAAGGAGATAAAATCCCTAGTTACATCAACAATATGCACCTCAAAAGGTTCTACGCCTGAGGCCCCGAGGCCAAGGGAATATGTCTTATATCCAGAAAATACAAAAAAATCAAAAAATAGAAAAGGTCACCTTGGTGAAAACCTGGCAAAAAGGCACCCTGGCGAAAACAAAAAATTAAATAAAGAGAGAAAAGTAAAGAGAAACACAATCACTCTCTCAGTAAAAACCTGGCAAACAGGCACTATTGGGCAGGTACCTTGGTGAAAACCTAGTAAACAGGTGCCAAGTGTTCAAATCCCGCTTTGTCATCAATGAACTCCAAAAGACTAAAGCTTGTGCTCCCCGCATACAAGATTGACGACCCAAGATTATTTTTAGAAGTACAATCCCATTTGAGCATCACACTTATCCAAGGTTTGTACTGGTCCACCAGACTAGGGGCAATTCTAATAGTTCTGAAAAAATCCCTACAAATCTTTAAAATTCATAAAAAATCCTAAAAAGAGCAAAGTATCCTGACGAAATCAATCATCATAAAAAAATAAAATATAGAAAAATCTCATAAATAAATCATCTTTGATATCAACAAGAAAAAGTGAATCAAACAATCAATCAAATTTCAAAACTATGAGCTTCGCAAATCGACAATGGACTCATATGACTCAGCTTTATCAACAATGCAATCTGTTAACAAATGAATCAATCAATCAATCTCCAAGTCAAACTATCAATTGTCTTATACAATGACGAATATTCTCAAAACTAGACAGATCGGTCTTATATGAGTCATCCATTCTTGAAACCAGACACAATCAAGCACCAAAATCAGGAAAATCAAGGAACAGTAAACTGTTGACTAGGTTAGTCATGTCAGTCAATTGTCAATTTATCTTTTGTGATTATGTTCTTACACTACTCAAGGATACCACCCAAGTGATGAGAGTAGCTATGATGGATCATGATCTTGTTTTCTTTGATTTCTATTTTTGGAGTGTTTCAATTCAATTCTGGGGCAATGATGATTCAGGATAAATGTGGTAGGAGCTGTCACACATCTGGCAGCCACACAGTTCCACAATTTGAGCTAACCCATGGAAAATAATTGAACAAACCTTTTATGTTATCAAGAAATCATAACGATATCCAAATGGTTAGTATCTGGGTGCATTTGGTTTTCCTTTATATCAAAGATCATAGCGGTATCCAGATGGTCAATATCTGGGTGCATTTGGTTCTCTTTCTTTTCATTTGAGATCATAGCGGTATCCAGACGGTCAATATCTGGGTGCATTTGGTTCTCTTTCTATTCAGTTTATCTACTTTTGGTTATCAAAGATCATAGCGGTATCCAGATGGTCAATATATGGGTGCATTTGAGTCTCTTCCTTTTCATAATAAGGTGCAATGATAAATAAAATTCAAAAACATGACAGTGACTTGGTTTCATCACTCTCTCTTTCATTCTGTCCCTTCCTATCACAACCAATTTCTCACTAAATTTCTTCTAACTAACACATGCATTTACTCAGACACATGGTACATCTTTAGGATTGCATTCATTTATTACATTAAGAAAAGAAAAAAAAAACATGCATACATCATCAATAGATCATATAGATATGCTTTCATCATAAAGAGCCATCCTGCATACATATGTCAGTATCATAGGAAAGCAAATACCATACATCTAAGAGTCAGCATAATAGAATCACACCAAATGCATATAAACATAAAGCATCTCATAAAGTACGTCAACATATACAAAGCATATAGAAATCAATTGCACATCATATATTAGAATCATGTCATAAATAGAGCATCTCATATATCATATGTCTGAGTATAATGCACAGTCGTAAGTATCACATAAAGGTGATCGACATAAATATCTATAAATATCGGCACATCATCGATACAAAATTAGTACAACATCAATACAAGATTGATACAAAAATGCTATACAGTGGTACAATGCTACAAAAAGAGTCAACAACTGCTACTCCCACCCTCATCGCCAGGTGGATGAGGGGGTGGCATATCAGGTACAGACTTGGTCAGACACGTGTATGACTCCCAAAAGGCCTGCCATCACTCAATAAAAGAAAGAAAAGTAAAGAAAATTAGAAGTTAAACTTACCAGAGAATCAAGAGCTCCAAAGAGCAAAGTGACAAATGAAAGGGCCCACAAGCTATTTATGAGAGATCAATAGAAACCATAAATCCTCAAGGAGCACTACATTTATCATCCTGGGCCTCAGAATCTTTCACAACTAATATAAGGAGCATTTGTAACTATTTTCACAAACTATCAGATGCCAAGACAATATTTTACAGTATCAAAAATTTGACGCTCCCGTTGCGACTTTTCGCTCAAATTTATTGAGGGGGCATAAATAAACCTGCTATCATTGGGGCAAGCTGGGGAAGGATCAAAACATAAGATTCTTTGACACAATGTGACAAGCCACAATGCATCAAAGAGGGGCAAATGCAGACACCCTAAAATGGACATACTTGCGACTTTACATTAAAACACTAATTTTCATCTATTAATTAATGGTTTTTTAATCATTAATTAATCATTTATTTCTTCTAATTACACTCCCCCAAATTATTTAATCATTTCCCCAAAATTAATTAAATAAATAATTTTATTTAATTAATTAACCTTAATTAATTAATCTTCATTAATTAATTAAATTCAATTTCCTAAAGTTTAAATTTAAATATTTAAACTTATTAATTAATTCTTCTAATTAAATTAATTTCATCAAATTAATTTAATTTCACTCAATAATTCAATTCTAAATAAAAAAGAATTCAATTTTCTCATGTTTGAATACTTTAATTACAAAAGTCAATTAAATATTCAAATAAATCCTTTCTCAAGTTCAGAAAGGTAACTCATGATCAACTTTTCAGTTAACTAAACATTACCTCTTCTTTCCAAGTTGAAGAGGTGGAGTTTATTGGTTGCTTCTCAAGTAACTAAAACATTATCTCTTCTCTCCAAGTTGAAGAGGTGAAGTTTACTGGTTTCTCCTTAGTTAAACTAAAATATCACCCCTTCTCTCCAAGTTGAAGATGTGGAGTTTATTGGTTGCTCCTCAGTTAACTAAAACATCACCTCTTCTCTCCTAGTTGAAGAGGTGGAGTTTACTGAATGCTTCTCCATTCCTTTTGATCTCAACCATTCATTCTCTAATCTCTAGGATCAATCTCAATCATTCAAATCATTTTCCATATTCTATTTAATCAACCCTTTACAACCATTTGAAGGATCCAGGATTTCAATCTTTTGTGCAAACTTACTCTGCAGGATTCTTGTATGAAGCATCAAAGCATTCTTGTGATCATAATGGATATCATTTTGTCAACACCCCCAAGTCATAGACGTTGCCAATACCAATACTAAGCATCACACACACAATGTTTTAGAAGGAGTACAGAGAAGCAATAGAAGCCTCGAGCACTGTGGTTTGCATTAATAATTTGTTTTTCTCTATCTTTGCTTGTTATTTTATTGTTCATAGGTTCATTCTAAGTAAGTTTGATTTATTTCCCCATTGCAAATCGGTGCTACTAACCCTCATTATTGAGCGTGCATAACACAATCTATACAGTAATCATTTTGTCTTCCATTAATGAAATCTTAGTTTTTAACCTCTTCTTGCATTCAGCTATTAAGTGCATTTCCTTACCTTGTGTTGGATGAGTTCTTTTCCTATTCTCAACATACATGTTGTATGTTGTAATCTTCATGTATGTCTCTTGATAGAATTAGACTTAAGAACATTGTATGTTTTGTTGTCTTTTATTGATGTTATGTCCAGTCATAGGAAGGGAGAGTAACTGTATTTCAATCTAGTGCATCACCTTTTTTCCCTTTTAGTATTTCCCTTTCAACACCTCCTTCTCCCTTTCCCCTGAAAGAAGTAGTTTAGGTGCATCTTGAATGCAAAGGAAGTCGGCCTTATCCAAAGACTCAACCTCTCTTGTCAAGTCCAACACTTAGAGGGTTTTTCCATGTTTCACGAGGTCGCCCGGGTCACTAATGACCATCTAGGAAAGGGTGCAGACTTTCATGTTAACAATACCTTTAATAATTCCCCTAGGGATTATGTTTAATATGATTTATTCATGTACCTTTCCTAGAGTAACCCTTAATCATGAGGAACATGTTAATAATCCTACAATGGAGATGTACCTTTAAGGAGTAATGATGAATTCCATTATTTTAAGGTTTTAGTGTACGAGGGACACACTTCAAATGTTAATCCAGATCTTATCACATCTATCACCCTAAAACCTTCTTATCCCCCTAGATCTTATCTGAAACATCAACATATTTTGAGAAAAGATGATGATCATATACATTTCCTTAATGATATGTGACCTAAACATTACATTGAGTAGAAATGAAGCTTTAAATAATAATAACACTTCTCCCCAACCTAATAAGGATTCTCTTACCTCTCAAGTAGACATTAATAATGATGATAAGAAAGACATGAATCCTCACACAAGGATCCACCCCCCTTCCTCTGTTCATCCAGGTTTGTCCCTTCAAATTATGCTTACAAAAAAAACTTCAATGAGGTCTACGATGAAAATTCTTCTTCACATTTGCAAATAAAATATAGGCTTGGATTTGATATGATTTCTAAACTAGGATATAGTGGAAATTGTCTTAGAAATATGGAACATTTGGAATAAAATTCCCTAAATAACCTTCAATCCAGTACACTAGAGAAGGTGTGGGATTTTCTCCTCATTTGTTACCAATGCTTAAACCCAAAGCCTAATATTCGTCTTCCATAAGAAACAAGACCTCTCTATTCAAAAACTCGTTCAAACATAGCAGAGAGAATCTATTTGAAACTTAGATATGATAAAAAAAAGTTACATTTTCTTTCATGAGATATATATGTTTAACTCTAAATAAAAAATGCTAATACTTTTTGTCTCTTTCAACATATTTATACTACTTGCTCTCTTACTAATTTAGAGAATTTAAAGAATCTATTCAAGATTTATATATAATATGGCTCTTATTTATATTACATACGATGTTGATGATTTTTTAAATTAAAATTTGCATATAGTTCCTTATCACTCCTTGGACCTATTATGTTAATCCTCACTATGCGGCATAATTATCTTACCTTTTAGGGGGCTCATTGTCATTCATGGTTGTAAAATTTTATGTGCAATCATACTTTGCTTGAAATATAATAAACTAGTTATTCTTGTCTCCACATTGGGCGGAAAGAATAGTTTTCAAGAAATTTTTTCTTTCTTAATGTTCCACTCCCCCTTAGTTAAGTTGCATTATTTATAAGGATATCCTTTAGATTGCATATAATTTTTTTTCCTTTATGTGGATTTTCTCCTAGAGAGAAGGTTTTCTTCCTTGATTGAAAATGTATGTCTTTATAGATGATCTCTCCTTGGTATTTAAATTGTGTCATCCTTCATCAAGAATCTTGTTCTTAGCAATAGGAAAAGTGTACATTCTCGACCTCTTTCCTATTTTCAGTATGTTGAATATGCTAAAGATATCCTCTATTACTCATAGGTTGACATATTTATGCAAAGATCTATTCGTCCCTCTTTGATAGATATGTATCCTTCATAAGGATCCTTTTAGACTTGTTTCAAGATATCTCTTTTAGAATTATTTCTTCCTTTCTTAAAGAGTTGTATCTGCTTTCTATTTTGGAATCCATCCATTTTTGTTAAGGTTATATCCTTGTTGACGAAGGTGTTTATACTTGGTGTAGATCTCTTTCTTCCTTGAGATGTCCAAATTGAGGTAATTTGAAATCTTAAGGGGGGAATATAAGGCCTCGTTGTTTATTCTTGGTGTCATTGTAGCACCCATTTTTGAGTTGCATATAAACATTTTTCTTAGTGTCACTATAGCACCCATTTTACAGTTGCATTTTAGATTTCCTAGAAATCATAGGATTTTATTAGGTAATATTAGTCTCAATGCACGTTGCATTATCCATTTCGCAATTAGGTTTTTGGATTTCCTAGAAAATATAGGGTTTTTTTTGGGAATGTTTATGTTTGTGTTGGTGTACGCTACAACACCCATTTTGTAGTCAAGTTTTATAATTATTTATAAAATAAGAGGTTTTTCTTTGTAAAATCTAGAGTTAACTAATATAACACACCTTGATAGACCTATTTGACTTTCTTTCACATGGATCACACAACATAACACATCTTGTTATCTCTTATACAGATCACCCAACATAACACAACTTGCCAGCCTATAGAATCCAAGCTTCTAATATAAATCACCCAACATAACATGCCTTGTCAGCCAGTATCATTCATGTTTTTCCATGGACCCATATCATGACATACCTTCTACTTATCATATCACGACTTATTGTCTCATCAATTGGTCTATGCTTAGGGTATTTCCATAAGACTTATTGCGCTCTTGCAATAAAAAATTAAGAATGATATTAGTGGTGGATACATTTTTATTGTTGATGTCTCTTCAACTAGTTGATTAAGAGCTTTGATTTTAGTGCTAACCCATTTTTGTGTTTCTTTTTTCTTGCCTATGTTTTCCCCTTTTCCCTTCTGTTTGAATTTCGTTTTCCTTGTGTTTTTTCTATTCTTCCTTGTATGTGATTGGGTGAGTTAAGATTCTAATCTTGGGGCCCTGTTCACTAAAACTTAGTGACATATTATCTCTTGTAGCCTTTCTCCTGGTTGATCTATCTCTATTTCTCTCTTTCTTCTACTTTACCATGAGTATGAATGTAAGTTCATACTCCGACTAAAGTGCGGGCTAAATTTGGTGTCATAAATTATAACCCCTTACAATTTCACACTTCTTTTTGGGTCCTTTCCTTAGTGTCTCTTCATAGCTCTCTCAAAGCCTATTTCTTGCCCCTTCACTACCAAATTGTAGTCATGTGTTCATGAGAGGATGAAATCATGTGATCTAAGTTGTGTATACCATGTTTTACACTATTCTATCTCATTTTGGGTGGACTGTGGCACCAGGCACTATAGTCCTAGTGGACTATGGTTCTAGGTTCCATAGTCCTCCAAAATTGGGCCAATATTTAAATATATCAATGTGTTAGTTCCCACTAATTTTTATTTGATCTTGATATTTTCATATGACCATTAGAGGTCAACATAATTTATGAAATACCTTGGTAAACCCATATAGGATCATCTTTCCTAATTCATTTTCATCACTCGAGAATTCCATTCATTCCTAATCATTTTATATAGCAATTATTATCAATGAATTTATTTAGATCTAAGCATTAAGGAGAACCTAACTTCAAAATCCTTCATGCAAAGGAGATTTTATGATTGATTGTGTTTTCCAATGTCATGTTGTTGCATCGACACTTCCAAAGAGCATTTCATTCATCAATATTATCAAGCTTGAGGTATAATCTTGTCACATTCAGTAGTATACTTCAGTAGTCATTATTGTTGTAGGTGAGGTTACTTCCTACTCAGGATTTGAATTAAGCAAGCCCAGGTATATATTTCAACACCATTTTCCCTCTTCTTATGTGCATGTATTCAGATTTGACAGAGAAGGATTATGGATCTAGAAAGAGCAAGCTGACATGAAGATATTCAGACTTTGAAGGAGTAGAAAAGCTTGGATGTTGTAGCTTAGCCACATAGTTCAACACTTTTTTGCAAAACTGTAGCTTGGAGATTATCAAAGCAACATCCTAATTCAAAATCCATTTTTGATATTTTCATTAGACACCTTTGGGAATAGGTCACCTAGCTACATAGTCCCACATTTTAGGCCTAAATTTAAGTGATAGGTTTCTTTTATCCGCTTTTCTATATATGCGATCAAATTTTGCATATATTTTCTATAGCTCATTGTTTATGTTTATTATTGTTAATTTCAAATCATTTAACCTAGCTCTCACATCTAATAATAAATTCAATTAATTAATCAAAACATGACATAAGCATAATCCAGCCATTGTGTTGAGCTCTTTCTAATAAGCCTGAAGTTGGGCCTCTTGAATTATTCTTTAATGTGAGTTTATGTGAATGGGCTTGATTCTTAGTTCACCATTCCACCACCTCACATTATCTAATTAGTGTGAACTATGATCACATGATTTATGGGTGGGCTTCTAGAAGCGATCCTACTTCTTGGCACCTATTCTATCTATAGTAATGGGTAGCTTTATTAGGATTTGAAGTGATGTATATTCTCACTTCAAGGAATATGTGTAATTTAATTTCTTATAGTGATCATGGTTTCCACATGTGATTTTTCATTGGCATGTGTGGCTCCATCTTGTTTTCTATGAAATATTTTCCTAAGGTTTGATCCGAGTGGTTGGCCTTGGGTGGCATTATTTTTTTTGTCTTATGGAATATGTCCAGTGATTTTGAATTTTAGTTATTTTTGTTTTTCTTTGATTGGAGCTTATGTATTGAATGTATTTGGAATGAAAATATCATTTGCACCATGGTTGTGTAGCTAAAAACATGTAGAATATTTTGCACAACTCTAATTTCATATTCTACCAAAATTGGTACAATGCATAATTAGTGAGAATCATTTAATATATAATGGCTTAGCAAAATTTCATGGTATGATCTTTAGAAAAATTTAGACAATTTAGCATAGTTCAATTGGTTAAGATTTAATGATGGTAGGACATGGTTATTCTTATGCAAAATATGATTTGGTGGTTAAATATGAAGCTTTAGATAATGTAGAGTTGGCATATAAAGTTGGTGTTGTTTTTGAAGGTTTGAGATTAGACAAGATAGAGTCTTAGGTCATGTTGAAAGATACAAGTGATTTTAATTAGACTAGGATATTCTAACTACCTTTTTCTTGGACCTATTATAGGATACAAGTGATCTCAATTAGATTAGGACACTCTAACTACCTTTTCTTGGACCTACAAAAAATGGTGATGCACTTGTTATTCTCTCATCTTAAGAGCACTTTAGTTGTATCTAATACATTATCTCTCTTGTTGATTAGACAATGAAATTGCATTGATATTTCCATGGAACTCAACTCGTTGGGATTGAGTATTCTATCGATGATGATAATATAACTTTGAAATGAGTGGATGTTGCAAGAGATGGACGAGTGTGTCAATTTTATAATTGGATGAATAAGGAGGTTGATGATTCCAGTGTTGATCATTGGAAATATTTATAAGTTCCCAAGATTTCTAAATTTTTTAGTAGGTTTTTTATGGCTTTTGGTTGATTTTTAGGGTTGCTTATATTTTTGTGTGCTTGCATTGTTGGTCTTTAGATTACTCTACCCCTAGTTGGGCTATTAATGCAATCCAATAGGTGTCTCTTATCGTGTTATGCTACAATTTCTTGTATATTAAGTTAGGCTCCAATCATGGATCTCCATTAAATAAAAAATGAGAATACATAGAAATGAAATTGTTGTTAAAGATATATGTAAAGGAAAATATTGGTATATTAAATTTCTTATCTATACCATGATGTATATTCAGTTTCAAGTAGAATAGTTGGACTTATAACACCTTTAAACTTTGATAAGGTCTTGGGCAATGCTTCATGAACAATCAATTGATTTCCTTTGAATCTCATTGACAAGTTATTTTAGGTCGAGGAAGAGACAATAGTGAGTCAAAAAAATTTAAAACTACGACATGACTTGTAACCCCTGAAGTAGGCCTCCCCTCTCTTCTAGGATTCAAGTTGTTGCTTTGTACTGCTAGAGTTGCATTCTCTAACCTAGCCTTTGAAAGCTCATTGTCCTTCGCCTTCTAACAAAATGTGAATGATGGATTTAATCTAATAAATGGATTTACTTATAATATTTCTTTAGTGTAATGAATTAATTTTTTAATTTATTTATCTTTTGCAACTAGATAATCCATTTTTTTAATGAAGTCATCATGTAAATAGTACATATAATTTATAAATTATTTGCTAATTTTAATTAAGTGTTGAGATGTATCTTTTATAAAAACTTTGATTCTACACAAATAATATAACCATTCATTTGATTTTATAATATTACAACATAAAATAAATATTTAAAATTAAAATATATCTAAACTTTGCAATTTCAAATAAATATTAAAATTAAACCTAATTAATAGGCTAAATATATTTTATCTAAAAAGGAAAGGTATGTGAGTTCAATGGGATCCCAATTGAAATAAACTCGCCACAAATATAAATATTAGATAAAAAATAAATATATGAAAACATTTTAAAAAAAATCTTATCATCACATCAAGTTTTTACAATCTATATAAATCATCAAATGTAATCCAAAATATAGATATAGAAATTCACACCATCAAATCTAAAATCAATTTAACAAGATTCTAATTATTTGAAATGAAAAATATAATAGGATACAGTAACGTCCAAAATCTCATGTTCTAGCTATAAAAATCTAAAATCTTGTGGATCTATTTGTTCCTACTCTTCCTATTCTACAAATCTAGAGTTTATATAGATATTCAAGAAGATTAACAAGAGACATTTTCTCCATTTTAACAAAGCATTTCATAATCCCCACTCTACCTGTTTCTTGGTTTCTAAGAATTCACAACCCTACAATTGGTGCGAATCTCACCTGCAGTGCCAGTAAGTGGGCTTATGTTTCCCATTTTGATCATGGAATTTACAAAATCAGTAACGAAGGTACTTGGGCTTGCACTGTAGGTGTCCACCAGAGCCTTGGTTTGAGCATTAGAACTGGAATAAAGTTCTTGATCAGACTGCAAAAGCCCATTATTGCTCTGAAGATTCTTGAAGTAGGCATTATCAAACCAGTCCCTGGATCGACGATCAAGAGGCACCAGTGTATTATTATCTCCAGATGGAGGACAAGTGACCTGAAGTGTGGCAAGCATTGAGGATTCTAGGGTTGGATCAGGGCTTCCAGTGCTATTGAAGTCGAACAGGCGGTTATTGAAAGTCGCACATCGGGCACGTCCGATTGTGTGACCACCTAAATAGAATAGAATAGAATAGAAGACTTTTAATATTCAGTTAACACTTAGAATACAATAGAATACTTTTAGTGTTGATGAAATCAAGAGAGACCTGATAAAGATACAACGTCTCTGACATCGAGGCCGACTGCTGCAAATTTGGAAATGATGGTGGTGAGATTGTCGAACGGGGAGGGGATTACAGTGTTGGGTGCTGTCCCGTCTACAGTTGTAGCGTCTCTTCTTCCTAGAAGAACTGACCAGCTGGGGCCTCCACTCTGTAAACAATATGATAATAGATTATAGAATATGATTGGAAACAATGATAGAACATATTTATATTAAATATAATGATCTTTCTTACCATTAAGCTAACTTGAAATCTACTATTAAAAAAAAATCTAAAGACTTCAGTTTTTCTTTAAAGATGTCTATAAATAGATTTGAAAGGCAAAAGTTTAGCTGCACTTTATTCAAATATATTCTTGAAAGAGTTATGCCTAGAAAGTCCAAACAAGGTACTGTTTGGAAACGAAACAACATAAAATTACTACAAAAACAAAACCATTACGCTACAAGATACTGTTTGGAAAAGAATTGGTAAATTTAAACTTCCACTCTTTACTTTAAACAATTTGATGATAGATTACAGAATATGATCTAAAACAATAATAGAATATATTTATACAGTCAAATTTAGACATAATAATCTAATCTAAATACTGTGATCTTTCTCACTACTAATCCAACGAACCCAAAGAATTCACTTTTAAAATTGAAAAAACTTAATTTTGACAAAACAATATTACATAAAACCACTACGCTACAGAACAAAAACACTGTTTAAAAGAAGTAAATAGTTTCAAGATATGTTCTTGAAAAAGTGAGGATGAACAAAGGGCTTACAAAGAGCACAGAATCACGAGCAGCAATACTGACGATGTCTGCACAGGAAACAGTCTTGCTGCAATTGTTTTCCACAGCTGTTTTGATGGTATCTATTACTTCGAATCCTCGCACTGAGTTGTTATTGGGACCTGCAGTCTTCTCTCCTGTTACTGTAGCGGTGTCATCCAGCAAAAGTGAAGCATCGCAACCCTGAACTTACAAAACAATCGAGACTCAATAATTTAATACGATGTGTTTGGTTATCAACCCGACATCAATAAAACAAGCTAAACACAAGTCACCACACCAAAGAGAGACATCGATAAAATAACCCATTAAAGAAGTTCCTAAAAAGCTAACCTGTCTTAAGAATCCACCCCTATTAACAAAGTTATCAAGCTAACCATTCACTCCTCACCATTCTAATAAGAATAAGACTGAAGTAAATTATATATCTATAAATTTAAAACTATTATACTATTTAAAAGAAGTTGGTCGTAGATAATATGTCTTTACAATCTATGTAAGATCAATTCTAAATAATAAGATGAAAAAACAGCAAGAATAAATGACTTATTAGTAAGAGCTATCCTAGTGAAAATTTATGTTAAGATAAGGTAGAACTCCAAGCTAGGATTTTCCATTTGTTGATAAAGTTCTCTACCAACTAGGCTCCTCTCTATGATCAACCCATCATTAATCTATGGGTTTATTTCCAACGCCTCCTCTTAAATTACACTATAGATACTTGTGACTTCTAGCTCTTTGACCAACCTATTGTTCATATGTTGAGCTATAGTTCATATGGACTACCATGGACTCCAACCTAGGACCTTTCATGTGATGTTGACATTCTCTACCAACTGAACTATTGGATCCTGTTTGATCGACCCATCATTGTGTGGTTAATTTCTAACATTCTCCTTAAATCAAGAACATGTGGTTGGAGCTCACAACTCTTTGACCAACCCATCATTGGTCTGAGTGCGTCTTCTTTCCAACACCCCCTTAAATCACACTTCATGTGCTTGGGGCTCCTAGCTCTTTGACTAACCCATCATTGCTCCAAGTTGTATGGCTTATTTTCAACACCCCACTGAAACTGCACTATATGTGCTTGGGGCTCTCAACCCATCATTGCTCCAAGCATGGCATATTTTCAACAACCTCATTAAACCACACTACATGTGCTTGGGGCTCCTAGCTCTTTGACCAACCCGTCATTGGTCCTAGTGTGGCTTAGTTCTTACAGCCTAACCATACTATAGATCCTTAAGGCTAATAGTCCGACTCGATGTCATATGTTGAACTACAATTCATATGAATTAATAAATATTCGAATCTAGGACCTTCCATTTGACGCTGAAGTACTCTAACTGAACTATAAGCCCCTCTTCGACCAAACCATCATCTACAATCAGATACATCAAAAAAATAAAAATAAATTATATTTTGCTCTCTATAATCACCATACCAATATATCGAATACATAAGCAAAAAGATATACATATACAAATACATCAAATTGGCTGCAAATTTACATTGACAAAGCAGTCATGGAAGTGCATTCGGAGAAGGGAGGCGGCCATTCTGGTTTCAGTAATGATAGCTTGTTTTACAAGTTGACGAACGATGGTCTGCAAGGCTGGACAAGACGTATCATAAAAGGTAGTCGTAAGCTGCGCTCCAACTGCACAAATCGCTACAAAACCCACGAACAAACAACTCAAAACTCTGGTTCTCGTCATTTTTTAGACGATGGAAACAGCTGTATCACTGCTCTTGAGAATATCTTTTTATGATGGAAACAACTGTAATTTTTAGATTATTTCACTTCATAGAAGAGTTGGGTATTTATTTGCAAACAACAATTGTTTTATGAGAGAGTGGAAAGCTTAGAAGAGCCCACGCATGCCCGCATTAGGGATTGTGCGTTCCAGTAAAGTGGAGTTGTTTGGATACTTTGTACAGCCCACTCATTAGCGGCAGCAAATAAGAAGCTTTAAAACCAGTTTATTTAAATGACGAGTTCATCTCAGTTACGGATGTTGAGGCATAAAGCAACCGACCCTGCAATATATTTTTGTCTCTATAGCTTGTCCAATCACATTTGGGTTATGTAGCTCATCCACCTCTATAATGTCTTGGCATTTGAAGCTTCTAAAGTTAAAATATTTGAGTTTTTTTCCTAGTGTTGTAATTTCTTATGTAATCTTATGTAAAGATAGATATGTTTGTATTTATGTAGTTTAATTTCTCATTAAAAAAGTTTTTTATCTAGCTGTACTTATTTTCAATTTATAAGAGATAAATTTGTTTATGTATTGCTTATATAATTATAATAGTGAAATTTGTATATTGATGTTATTTTTCATTTTAATTTGCGTGAATGTAATGACATATTACAAGTGACATATTCTTGTATTTAGTTTAGCTTATAAATTAAACTCTATTCACTTTTACTTATCTTCTTTTTACACTAATTCCTATACATTCCACATTTAATCATTATTATTGTACCATTATTCACACTTACATACATTTGTTACATGCCTTAAAATTACCATTTCAACCCCTAGGTTTGTTTTATGTTTTACAAAATTGACCTAATTCATTCCTAAAGCGTATAAGAATGACACAAAGATTCATATATTTAAATTCCAAAATCTAATTTTCTCATCCACTTTGGATGATTCCACAATAGTGTGTCCTAATTTTGAGACGAAGCAAAAGAAAAGTAATCAATTTTCTAAAATCTAACTTTCTCATCCACTTTTGGATGATTCCACAATAGTGTGTCCTAATTTTAAGATCAAGCAGATGAAAAATAATTAGCCCAAGGTTTTAAACATTTAAAAACATCGTCAAATGAAAGACCTTCATTTGAAGGTGATGTCATCATGATCTTCAATTAAAGAGCCTTCATTGAAAGGTGATGTCATTATGACCTTCAAATAAAGACCTTCATTTTAATTTTTGAATGTTTTAATGTTCTATGAAAGGGACCTTCAAATGAAAATAACTTTGAACAAAAGTCGTGACCTTTGAAAGAAAGGCTCTTTTATTATGACACTTTTTTATAGTTGAATCACAACTTGTAATGTGTGTTGTAATGTCCCCCTTTTGGCTAACTTAGGTAGGGCTTATGATTTATAAATGGAGAATGTGCTTATGATCTTAGTCTCCAATCACTTACAACAATTAGATTGTGAGTTTTTATATAATCCTTGAATTGTATGCAATGATGAATTGATGTATCACTTATAGTATTTGGATTGCTATCTTTGATATGATACTTTAAGTACATGCAATAATGACTTATGTATCACTCATAATGATAATATTGTTGTCTCAGATGTGATCCTTCGGTTCTTGCAAAGCCTGATGTATCAATATCACTTAAACAACAATATAGTTGTTGTCTTAGATGGTGAATTATAATCTCACAGTGATTAGGATGTTGTGTCTCATATATACTTTCTTTCCTACAATCACAAGGTGTTTAATTAATATATAAACTTATATGCATGAAATTGAATAGTGCATAAGAAGTCAATTGCGCGATATGATTAGATCCATATAGATTATATATAAAAGGTCATCAATGACTAAATTCCTTCTAAGAGCATAAATATGCCTTCTTATATATTTGGATAATCGAATGGTTGCATATCTAGAGCATCAAAAGACATATCTTTCCTCTAATTCATATATCTTCATGGGTGTGTGCACCAAGTTGTGGACCAAAAAAGTGGACACATCTTTAAAAAAAATTCAAATTTCATATAACCCGATCGGGTTATTGAAATTTTGAAATTGTACTAGGCTTGGTAACCAAACCTAGATAATATTATTAAAATTTTTGAATTTTCTAAGAACCCGATCAGGTTTTGAGATGTTTCAATGAACCCGATCGGGTTATTAGATGTTCCTAATAACCCGATCACGTTATTAGAAACATATTAGTTTTTGGACAGCCCGTGGCTTAGGCCATTTCTAAAGCCTAAATCGTAGAGCAACAGACCCTAGAAGACCAAATACGCCACAGAACCCGATCGAGCTTTGAAGAAAACAATAAATCTTCAACAATTTATACATTTCCAAGCAATGACGCCCCATAAGAAAGGTATGTATTAATGTTTTGGTTGTTTTGTTGTTGTTTTTTTGCATTTTTTTATCAAATTAGGTTATGATATTGATTTTTTGTTTTCTTTTAAATTAATTTTATAACAGATTCATCAAACAACCCCAGAAGAGGAAAAAGAAATGAAAGACCACCCCCCATAAACCCTTCTCCAAATTCTCCTCGTCCACCACCATCGCCACCCGTAAACCCTCCTCAAAATTCTCCACCACCATTGCCACCTGTAAACCCTCCTCAAAATTCTCCTTGTCCACAGCCACCACCACCTGTAAACCCTCCACATGTGCCATTAGATCATGTAAATGCAACACAAGAGGACCTCGTGCAATGCATTAACCAAAATAGTGCACAAATTAATATATTGGTCAATAGGTTGAAGGCTTTCGGTCTTCAACATCACTCTACCCTCGCCACTACATTAGAAGAAAAGTCTAATAGTGCAAATGAGGTATCTCAAGAGGTGACAAAATGGGGTTCATGGAGGGATAGGTGTCGTACATTTTATGCTAATGGTTTATCCTATGAGGATGTGAAAATAAAAGGCATGGAAAAATGTGACATATGTGCCCTTTTTACCAATCCTAATACTAGCAATTCCTTAGAAGTTAATACAAAAGGGTTTCCTATACATTGGTGTGTTCATAGAGGGATGAAATCAGATTTTTGGGATAGGTGGTACATGGTATTTGACCAACCACCTTGTAATAATAATGAGGTTCCTTTATATTTTTTGAGGAAGCTATACTGTGAGTTTATCATTGGTGAGAAGCCGAATTACTTCAAGACTTTTGTGAGTTCCAGGATAGAGGGAGAGGCTCTGCGCAGGATAGACCTAGGGCACATAGGATTACCCTACCACAAGAGAGGAGGCGTACTGTGATAAAACCCCTCATTCATGTTGTGGTCCTAGTAGTGGTGAAGGAGTCTATGGATATATAGACTCTTCATGTAGCTGCATCATTAACTGATGTCATTATCCAGCATGGTACTCAGTTAGTTGGAGAGGATGGATCAGTGCTTGTGCCACCTTCATCTTCATCAAATGAGCCATTAGGATCATCCCATCCCATGCTAGCTCCATCACCATCAGAGGCACCATTGTGATCATCTCATCCCGTGTGAGCTCCATTATCATCAGATACATTTGTAGGGTCATCCCAATCCATCGAGCATATCTGTATCAATTGTAATGGTATATGTGATGGGGTAGATAGCCAGACAAGTGCAGATGGTTCGACATCCCATTCATGTTTAAATTGCAAAAAAATATGTTAGGCATCCACTAATGAGGATGTGGCCCTCACAGATGATCTGTTGTTGATGGTGTATTATTCAGACCTAAAATAGGTTTTTTTAAATTTGTGTTTTGACATGTTATTTTAATTAATTACCTAAATCTGTTAAAAGAAAATAAAATTTTATGTGTAGAAGAATCTAAATTGATACATGAATAATATGCATTGTAGGGTGCAGCTGGTGGTACAAGCACACCAAGGAGTGCTTGTTATAGTACACATAGACGGGTAGCTCAAACACCTGAGGTAATGTTTTA
>MU224270.1:3929918-3949646 GCA_018584345.1 Thuja plicata
AATTTTTGACATTACAAAATCGGGATGCATCAGGCTAGATTTCTTACCCAAAATTATATTTTGAAATCTGGATAGATAGAAGTTAGAATGGCTAAGGCTCTCACAAATTACAGTCTCAAAATCTTCGACGACGGTTTAACATTTCTTTTTTGCTCTACTGCTACAAGCCTACGAGTCGATAGGTTATTAAAAAGGAAATGGTAAAAACCTTTCGTTAAAACTTAAATGTAACAAATTAAATGACTATTACATGTCTCACATGTCACATTTTTGGAAAGATTTTAATGAATATTAAATTAAAAACGTGTACAAATTTAATGTTAATTACACGTGTCACGTTTTCGGAGTGAGTTTTTAGAAAAGATCTTTGAAACCCATAGTACTTCCAAAATACAACTTCAACCGTTCATTTCTCGTAATCCAACGATTGTTATGATTTTAAAATATTAATAATTTAATACACGATAATCAATATAATCATTAACTATAATGAATTCCCTTTGAAATCATGCATTCGAGAATACCTTATCCATAAAATTTTAACTAGTAACCAGTCACCATTAAATGATAAAGTTTGGAAACATTAAATTATTACATGAAACAAAAGTGCAACATAAATATTTTATATTATATTACGCAAAATTTCAATACAAATTTACAAATCAACGACGCCCATAGGCCATATCTATCAATTCTTATAATAAAAATAAAATAGAAAAGCACTTCAAATTTCTTAAAACATTTTCATATTTTTTTTTAAACATACGTTTTTACAATTTACATTATTACAAAAACCCTGGTAAGTTGCTACCACCAGAGGGAGACACAGTAGAGAATAGGATAGGGACAGGGACAAAGACCTAGTCAGGGACTATCCGGCTCAGGCTGAGGCTCCCTTCCTTCTGTATGGAACTTTGAAGAGAGGATAATCTCAGAGAATTCTTCTAGCCATCAATAGTCCTCGGTATCCTCCAGGTTGTGCCACTTCCGGAGGAAATTCCTCCCAATCTGTGCCCACTTTCGATGACACGTGAGCTTCTCAACATCAAGGTTCAGTGGAAATGGTTGCCTAGGCACATTTTCTCCTAGTTGTAGAATCCTCGACAAATCATTTGCCCAAGGAATACCAAACCCAATTTATGCAAATACGACAACATTGACATCGTCGCCTAGGTACTCTTCTTTGAAAACTTTCCTTACAAGCATGAGAATTTCCACCTTTTCCCCACCCAGGTCCAACAGAGACGCCATGAACCGAGATGAAATGTCGGTGTTAACTCTATATAGGTATTTTCATTCTCCAAAAATTCACATCCCAACACCATCCTTATAGCCTCCTTGGTGAAGGCTCCCAACTTCGTAGCAACAGACGCCAGGATTGGGTCTGTGACCAGGCCCAGAAAGGCCTTCTGATCCTCCAAGGTAGTGCATATTAAACGAATTGGAGTGTCCATTGAAAATCAAACTGATTAGTATTCTAATTTTTGACAAAAAAACAAAGAGAACCGAGCAGTCGCAGACTATTTCCCCAAATCTGCTTTCACAATCATAATTTAACGAGCGTATATCATATATTTATAAGCCCTAATTGAAATTCTTTCTCTATCCTAAAGATCTAATTAATTCATAAGTAAAATGGTAATTGTCCTTCAACAATCTCCAAATTTTGCATATTTAATGCAACAGTGAGTGAAATTAGAAACAACACTAATGATAAGACATTTTCTTTCTTGGGAATAACGAAGGCCGAACATCACGCAGGTGGACATAACAATTCTTTAGTATAAAAAAACTTGAAATGTGTGCCCACTCCGCAGAAACAATATGCAAAGTACGTTAGCTGTGAAATGGCGACAGGAAATGAACCTTTACCATTGATGTAAGATCATCGAACGGTCAGAAAACAATGTCCTTAAATGACATGATGTTTTCAGTTAAGTCTTAACTTCAAGGCATTTTCCTATCGAGGTAAATTGGTAATGAATAGATAATGATGTCACAGTGTGTCACAAAAAATTGAAAGGCTCCATCTAAGCCGCAATTAATTGTCATTACTTTACTTGATGTCATATCTACTCATCGCCATTAATTAAAATTTCTATCTAATATTACCGGAAATGGCTATGCAGCAGACAAAATATGTCTGATATGACAATTTGATAGGTTTTATTAATTAAATTTAAAACTATACGACAGTTGTTTATAATTTTTAAATTAATTAATAAATCTTGTCACAACTCACAGACTCACAGTCTCACACGTCCGTTGGATTACAACATATAAATGACCAAAGATGAATTTTGGACCTATTGATGGTCTTCATAATCTTTACAGAAAATTCTCTGCGGAATCATGACACGTGGTATGATTGATCGTGGACTTATTGGTATGATGAATCATACCACGTGTCATGATTCCGCCGAGAGTTTTTCGTAAACATTATGAAGACCAACAATAGGCCCGAAATTCACCTTTGGCCATTGATATGTTGTAATCCAACGGACGTGTGAGTCTGTGACGTCATAGTGGTGGGACCTGATGCAACTTCAACATCAAATCAGAACCATTGGATTAAGAGAGATGAACGGTGGAAGGTGCATTTCGAAAGAAATGTGGTGACATAACTCCTTTAATGAAAACTCTCTCCAGAAACATCACATGTGTCATTCTTTGAGAATGAAAACTTAGGAGAATGAAACTTTAATAGTTATTTCCAATTATTAAATCTCCATACCAACTATACAACTTGAAATACATTCGCCATGACAAATAATTAATTACAATATTTGGAAAATTATTTCGCCATAATTTATCAGTAAAATTTTCCAGCTTCGCCAATTAAATTAATAATTTTCCTATTAAAATCATTTGTTGTTGCCATATTTTTATAAAAAAAGGTATACGGTATTAAAAAATTTGCCACCAAATATCCATAATTTGAACCACAATTCGCCATCAATATTAAAAATTTTCCGTCCAAAAAATATGTGATTCGCCACAATTTTATACTTTTCGGGTGGGGGGGGTTTCTTAAAGTTATCCCTGGTGCCTCTACCTTTGACCTCATCATTTACACTTTGTAACTTACTTCACATCTTTTTTTCTTCATTGTTCAAAGCAAATTTGAGAAGCAATAGGAAGAAACCTTGAAAAATCAACTCAAATTCTCATGTGAGCTCCAAATAGTTAATATCCAAAACCTATTTGATTGATGTCTCCATTAGGTTAGATTCAATGAATTTTTTTTTCTTAACCCTATATTATACAAACCCTTTAAAGGTCATGCCACTTTTGTTTGGGAGTAAAAAAAATATTAGGCTCCATAGCAAGGGTAGACATTTATTTCCATTGGATAAAGGACTCCAAATTTCAAAACCACCTTGATTTATACAAAACATGCAGTAGGGCTATTGTGACCTTAAAGAATAGTAGTAATGGAAAGATGAGCCAAGTGAGGGAGCTTAGCTTATAGTGATGATACACGACATCATGAGAAAATATATTTCCTATTGGAAATCTTTCAATGGCATGGTCCAAAGCTCATCCCACAATACATCCTCTCTCTTTTTTTAAAAACATTATGATCTCTTGTTAAATTTTGTGCCATATTGGCTAATAGATCAATAACACCATTTTCTTTTCTATAGAAATATTGAATCTTTAACTCTTCAATACACTAAAAAATGTCAAAGCTTATCTTAAAATAGTTTTAATTTTTCAATTAGGGAAGATGTCAAAGGGGTTGAGCTTAATTGGTTAAAACATTGAGTTAGCACTGTGGAGATTCCAAGTTCAAATGCCAAAGGGACATCTAACATAGAATTCTAAGTTGTGACTTTTAGTCTTTTGTAGTTGGTTTTAAGTATGATTGTCTGACAAGACTCAATATTAGTCTCATTATTGTCTTGAAAAAGCTTGTATTGGTCTCATATTGATGCTTGTACATTAGCAGGATATTTATAAATGTTTAGCAATATATAAGAAAGTGGGGAGGATAATTTGAGTAGATTGTTTATCACACTTAATGAATTTCCTAGAACAACTGTAGACTTAGGATGATTGCTTGAACCTCCTCTTCAATATTAGTTTCCCTTAAGAGATTTATCTATAATTAAATAGCCCTTGCTATCTCTAACTACACACCTTATGCCATACTTTCTTAAGCTTCCTCTTGAGAACCCACCAAAGTTTAGTTCAACGTGTTGTCCAAGGGAGGGAACCCACTTTACCTATATTAATAATTTTATTAGGATTAAACCTATAAATCTCATGCATGTGAGAGACTATACACACATGCACCTTTTTTATTGCTATAAAATATGATATTATCATTCCATTTCTTATTATTATATAATTTGGCAGTTGTATATATATAGATAATACATTTCTTTTTACTATGAAATCATACGACCATTTTTATTTCTGGATTTTCGTTGTTTAAGAGGATCAAAGATGTCTTAACAATCTTTATAATGACTTTCAAAAGGCATATTTATTAGAGGGGTTCATAGTGCATTAATTAGTTCCTATTAAATTAGTCTTCTTGCTTCATTAAGAAGACATCCCTAGGCCAACTTCCAAGTTTACATTGTTAATAATTCGCGAGGTTATCACAAACCTAATGATCCCCATGAGTCATCATATATTTTACTGTGGTCTTGAATTAACATGGATGTCATCTAAGATATTCAAGGATTATCTTTGGAACACAATTTCTTTTATTCAATTCTTTACCTTTTTTATTTTGTATTAATTTGGGGATGTAAAGCACATTGTATACATTGTTTAGTCCCACGAATCAATTATGATCTTCCATGATCATTGATAAATAAAATAAATCATTTGTGCTTTTTCTACATGATAATATTTCTCCACATATCATGCCATGAAATGACTATTACAATCTTTGCATTGCTCGACTTACAAGCTTTAGATTAGAAAAAGGAAAAAACTATAAATTATAAATGTAAGTTAGTCCCCCATTATACATGCGCACATACATTCACAAAATTAAATTGAGCATCCAAAATCTTCCCTTTCATATGCTTTAATCCTAAAAAAAATTTTGAATGTCCAAAATCTTTGCTTTTCCATACAATACTATCTTTTAAAGGCATTACAGTTTCAAAACCCATAATATTGGATATTGAATGTTTCTAGATTAACAATGTGATACTTTTTCCATCAATGTTTCAGATCACGCTCATTGATCTCTTAATCTCTTAATCTATCACAAGAATGTAGAACACAAAAGAACATAATTCTTAATCTCTTGATCTATCACAAGAATGTAGAACACAAGAAAACATAACATAATAAAAAAATGCATTCTCTTCTTACTTCCTATATTTTAATAATAGATCACAAAAAGCATGATCCAAACACTTACATAATTACTACAATACTACCTTCTTAAAATTTTAATTATATTTAAAAAACCATTAATAATAGATCACAAAAAGCATGATCCAAACACTTACATAATTACTACAATACTACCTTCTTAAAATTTTAATTATATTTAAAAAACCATACTTCCATACAACCATAAGAATATCAAATTTAGGCACTTATTTCCACTAACAACACCGTAATGATGTTCCAACGCACCTGAAAAACCAGGGAAGGAGAGTGATGATTACGATCTCCGTAATCGACATTTTGAGATAATTAATGGCAATAAACATTACTTAGACTGCAGATTAGGTGTGCTCCCTTGTCGTACATTATGACAAGCTTGAAGACAAGCATATTTAAACAATACTGCTTACAGCCCAGGTGCCTCCATATGGTTTCACTATGAGAATGCTTTCGGTTGCAGGGGTTTTCTTTTGCATCGCAGCCCTGGTTTCGGCAGGTACCGGGTTCGAATCCACTTCCGTACCGGGCTTCGCATACACGAGGAGAACGATCCCCCACACGCCTTCTACAGCCACAGCAAACCGCACAGCAAAATCAGCATGCACAGCAAAGTAAGCAAATCTAATCACTGATTTCCACAAAGCAGGCAGCTCAGTCATGATTTAAGTTCTCATTTTCATGATTTCTGCTCTCCCTCTCAAGATTTGTGATCTCATTTTCAAGATTTATGTTCATATTTGAATGATTTTTTGTTTTCTGGAAGGTATTGGGGTATGAGTGATCGGAAAGAGACCTGGCCGCGAATGGTCCCTGTTTCATCCAGCGTGGCGAAGGTTTTCGGTTCTCAGGCTTTGGAGGCTTATGGCCCTACCCTAACTTTGCTGCAGGCCATGGCAATGAACGAGGGCAAAAATGATGGCTACAGCAGTCTGATTAAAGAGTCTTCAGCCGCTCTTGTCAATGCGTACGGCCGCCCAGGGTTTCCTTTCACGGCGTGGCGAGTGAAGACGCTGCTCATACAGTCTCTGGTTTCTCAGGAAGCCGCTTCTGCTCAGGCGGCCCGTTTTCGCAACGCAAATCAGGCATGTTCATAATCTTATCAATTTTTGTGTTACAGAACCCTGTTTCTGTGGGGACGGATTTCGTTAAATCATTGCAATTTTGGTTTGTACCTGCTTTGTTGCTTAAGGGTTCAGTTCTGCAGAGTGAAAATTTGGGGCAATTTTTCAGTGGTCTGGTGTTTTGCAGTGATGCTCAAGTGTTCTGTTAGTGTGTGCTGTTAGGTGGGACCAATGTAATTATTGGAATGAATATTGTGAAATTCAAAATTTATATCTCAGTAGCTTTTTTTGCTTGTTTTAAACCACAGTAGCTTTTTTCGAGAATTTATTGTAGAAATTTATTTTGTATTGTGGAGTTTGTTCACAACTTTATCAGGAGAAAATAAAATGTAAAATAAATTTATACAATTAATTTTCATTTGTATATTTATGTTTACTAATAATTAAATTAGCCAAAATCAGATTCTCAAAGGAAAGGAAAAGAAAGGTAATAATAATTAAATTAGTCAAAATCAGATTAGGAAAGGAAAGGTAAGGTTTTTTTTTAGTCCATTACACCAGCCATATGTTTTGGGTCTATATATGATGACAGCAATATAGGACTACTCCTACTCCTTGCGGGAGGCATCCATTATGTTACAAACAGGAGTATAGGGGAGGCATCCATTATGCTACAAATGAGGCGAGGCGTACATATCCTATCTCAGTAGGATTTGAACTTGTGACCTTTTTTTTCAAGAATACAAGTTCTTTGAACTGTTAGAAAATAACTTTTTATCTTTAA
The DNA here is from genome assembly GCA_018584345.1 of Thuja plicata. Classification (NCBI taxonomy): domain Eukaryota; kingdom Viridiplantae; phylum Streptophyta; class Pinopsida; order Cupressales; family Cupressaceae; genus Thuja; species Thuja plicata. Next base: position 3,937,125 of record MU224270.1, read on the forward strand.
AAAAAAATTGTAAGAAAACTACATTTTAACAAATAACAATTTTGAAGGAATGGAAAAGATAAATTATAGTTTACAATGAACTAGTTTGAAATTTTAAAATTAAGATTGATGGAAGAATTTTAAAGATGAATGCAGATAGAAGCTTGCTTTTAGGTAGTTTTTATTATATCATATTGAATACACCTTTCTTAGAAGTTTGTGACTTAGCTGTTATCTGCTTTAAAATAGTTTGTTTTATAGAGTCTAATATGCCTTTACTTGTATCATTAGTCTTTGATTCTGCTGTCAAAGATGGTTCGAAGGGACCCTTGAATCAAGTCTGACCTTTTTCTTTATAGTTTGACACATCATCTTCACCCATTTTTCTTCAGTTTGACACATCATCTTCATCAATATCATTAAATTCTACTTTTTAAACAGGAGGAATGTAAATTTAAGCATAAAAAGTTGTCAAAAATTAAAGCTTCTCATTTAAGAACAGAAATGTATAGAACAATCAAACGACACATGTTCCTTGGGCTTTGTCTCTCTCTAGAAAATTGACTCGGCTTTTCCGTTTCTATTATTTTCAGAAAAATAAATTAGTTAGGGAGTCCAATGACAAATGATTTGCAGGGCATAAATGTTCTCCAAAGATTTACAAACGGGTGGCATGTTGAATGGGTTTAATTAAGGAAATGATCTAGATTTTTTTTGATTAATTTAGGTTAATCAAATTGAATGTTTATAATTTAAGCATGATAGGTCTATCTATATTAAATATTTTCAGTTGTAGATATTGACAAATTTAAAATAAATATTATATTAGAAAAGTAGTTATAAAGAAATGTATTTAGTTTTAGGAATGATGATGTTCAATGAATTTGTGGTATACCTAAATTTGCATGTCTCAAGGTTAGAAGTATATTTTTGTTGTTGTTTTCACTTTGTTTTAAATTTTATGAAGAGATTGTGATTTTTCTTTGGTCACATTTGTGAATCTAGATGGTTTCTTTATGTAAAAATTTGTTGTTCAATGTGTGGATCTAATTTTACAGCTTTTGTAACTTGTTCCATGTGTTTTGGATCCATTGATGCTTTCTATATTGGAAAGATTGATGGTGCTTAATATTATCTTTTGGAGGCTATTGACTACTAATGGACAAAGCTACCTAGGCCATCACCCCAAAAAAGATTGACTTCATTATTGAGCTAAGGATCAAACACAACAATCTTTAAGCTTACAAATTTTCCATATTGATTCTACATATTATAGTCCTTTTTAGGTCCTCTAATCGAATTGTTCTAGATGCTCCTTTAATGTGAATGTGTTCTTCATATTGAAGTATGGACAATGAATATAATATAATTCCTTTAAATAAAAGGACATAACAAATTATGCAAATGTGTGCTTAAGTTAGCTGACAATGCCTAGTGAAATGGGCAAGAAGTGGCCAAGTTCAAACTTAATATTTGGAATTTTAAGGGTCAGATCCACAAACAGGATCAATTATGCACTTGTGGCCAAGTTCAAATAAGGGAGTTGTAATGATTGCGTTGGGGGTGAATGTTTGATCATGAATGATGCAATACATGTGGACTATATGGAAAGATGTGAATAAATGGATAATGTGTGGTTAACTATATGGAAATGTATGTAAATAGGGATATGTGAAGGATGGGCGAATGAGTTCCAACTTTTCACAAGATTATGCCATTCTTGATGTGTAATTGCATCAAGAAATTATTTCAATTGGGCATAGAACTAAATAAGAATTGAAATAGGTATGCAAATTTCATCATTACATTTTGTACCCACTTTGAGGTGCATGTGATTCCAAAATTGACATTGTATCTCAAATTATGTAGCACTCATGTAAAGTAAATATTTAAACATTAAAGGATATTTTTGTCAATATAAAATAATGGGCCTAATTGGATATCATCATGTGGGTTCATCCTTTTGCATTTACACTATGCAACTTGCAAAATAAAGGAAAAATACATAATGAGTAGCTTTTTCTCATGCAAGTAAGAATAATCACAAATGCAAATTGAATTTCATTATCAATGATTTGAAAATAAAGAAGAGAGAGTAGGGTTAGAAAATAAATTGTGTGGAAAGTGGACAAGGCATGTTGTTGTGTAGCATAACAAATAATGCCACACCATGCGATGAGGCTTTTTTTTGGGCACAATGATGAATCTTTGTGTAGGTACCAATAATTTTTTTGTATTCTCAACAAAAAAGTGTTAGTGATACAATATGTCCCTGCAATTAGAAAGGGAAAATGATACATGAAATGTAAATGTAAGAGAAGCATGCAACTTATGCAAAGTAATAACTAGAATAAATGTGCTATGTAATAAACAAGTAATATATCTTAAACAATGAGGTTGGATTAAATGAGTTGAAGATAAATCTCAAGGTCTAAGATTGTCCCCAATATAGGCAAGTGAAAAATGGGGACGTGACCCTCAATGGACAAAAACACAAGTGTAGGTACATAGGGCACTAAGATAATAATGAACTAATTCTATCACTGAACCAAATAACTGCTGAAATACTTCCCAAACTTTAAAGTAAATAACTTATGCAAATATATGAAAGAAAGTAATGTCAAGCATCCCCAAACTCATCACACATAACACTGATATTTTTCACGTGGAAACCCTTGTAAGAGGGAAAAAACCATGGTGGGGATGACACCCACAAGCCTAATACTACAGTATATGAGTTTACCCTGTTAGGAGCTACAAATACCCTTTCCGAGGGTTCACCCTGTTAGGAGTGATTATTACACTGTTAGGAGTACAATAAGATCAGCTATGATCTACCTCGCTAGAGGATTTAAAACCTCAACAAAGAAGTCACCCTGTTAAAGGATTTACAAAAAAGAACTTGTTAGAGTCAACCCAGTTAAGGGGTGGGGAGCAGAATCAAAACAAACAAATAATGAACTAATTCTACCACTGAACCAAATAATTGCTGAAATACTTCCCAAACTTTAAAGTAAATAACTTATGCAAATATATGAAAGAAAGTAATGTCAAGCATCCCCAAACTCATCATACATAACACTGATATTTTTCACGTGGAAACCCTTGTAAGAGAGAAAAAAAACCATGGCTGGGATGACACCCACAAGCCTAATATTGCAGTATATGAGTTTACCCTGTTAGGAGCTACAAATACCCTTTCTAAAGGTTCACCTTGTTCGAAGTGATTATTACACTGTTAGGAGTACAATAAGATCAGCTATGATCTACCTCGCTACAGGATTTAAAACCTCAACAAAGAAGTCACCCTGTTAAAGGATTTACAAAAAAGAACTTGTTAGAGTCAACCCAGTTAAGAGTTTTTGCTTGCTGCAACTATTAAGAAAACATCAAGATAAGTGATCTGGATGTAGCACTTATTACTTAACAAATCCTATAAGCTCTTTATACTCTGTACCTATGTACTCTATAACTGCTCTCTGCTTTCTTTTCTCTTTGATCGTAACTTCAACTATAAAACCTTAATCACCCAAAAAAAAATCCTTCAACAACAACTCTCTCTGTTCCCTTATAAAAACAACTTGCACCGACCTCAAAATGATCTTCAAATTGCTTTCTTGAGATAGTACCATGTGTCAAATTGATAATCTCGATGAAAGAAATGATTTATCATGACCGTGTTAGGTCAAGATAAGATCTGCAAGTTTATATCTCCAAGGTAGTGAAACACGTTTTGACTCTTCCAATGCAATACCTCAAATCTTTCTTAAATGCTTGCATCGATCTTGTAAATACTCATACATTGGATGTATAACCCTTATTCCACATCATCAAATCATTATAAATGATCACATACACTTTACCACTCATCGATCTATGATCTACTGTCTGGTTGATCAAGAACATAAGAGTTCTATCTGTCTTAGTGTCTGTGACACTTGAAACTCTATCACTGCTCAACCACATAAGTTGTGGTTGGAACCACTTTGCAATGTAAACTGGTTGAAGCTAATTCTGTGACTGCTCCTCAGAATTCTGTTTGTATCATGACCGCGTCCAAAGTGATGTATGTGTAGTCTACCAATCTTCTGTACTTAACCAAATTTTAGTAAGACCTGCTTATCGATTGTATCTTCACTTTACCTGTTGAATATTAGGACTTGTTTTTACTCACTAAATTAATATTAATGACAACCAACTGACAATCTCTCAATATAGTACCAAATACCAACAATACATAATGCCAATACTTACAACATCAAAATACAATTATTATTGATGATGTATAAACATGTCATAATAACCAATTAGTCATGATCTATTATTTCCACAAGTTTATTTATTGTTCTCTAACTTTAATAACTCCAAATCCATGAGATTGACAAGAGGCGGAAGCGTCAACACCAAATTGGAACACATTCTTTAACTGTTGCCTCCAATCTCACTTGTTTTGACTTAGTCAACTTCTGGTGAATAGTGTTCCTTCATTATTGCAAATTAGCTCAAACGATTTTTGGGTCCATTAGTCCTCCTTTTCAAATTTCCAAATCATTTTGAAAATTTAAACTTCATTAAGCAACAAGGAATATATGTCCCTATTACTGAAACTTTATTTTTTTAATTTTTTCTACACTTCCAAACACAACTAACTAGTGACAAGTGTCAACTTGTTTCTTCTTCTTCCCAGTTGCATAAATGTGTCAACTATTTTACAAAAAAAATGTGTCCTTCCAAAATATTAATAATAACTATTGTACATAATACATTATCATAATTTAACATTAACTAGCTAAACATATAAATGTTATTGTTGATCATTAAGCATTAATCATATAGTTAATGCTTCATAGAATTAGTATACTACTTGGAAATGCATTGGAATGACATTTTAAACAAGGGGTAAAGTGTTATAATGAATGATATAAATATGAAAATTTATAGGCTCATCAAAGCCCAAGTTTGAGAAGAGAAAATGAGTCCATTTGGGATCTGAATAGTAACTAGGAGTTACGAAGCACTTGGAGTGCCAATAGTCTAAGTGGATTTGGATTTAGTGCCCAAGGAGGAGTCACTTGAAGAGTTATTATTTTAGTATGTCTGTTGGCTATTCATTCTTCAAGGAGCAGGTTTTGTTTTTGCCCCTTGTTTTGGGAACATAGTAGTGGTTTTTCCTCTCCCATTTGGCTACAAAGTGGAGCCAAGACCTAGTTGTTTCATCACAAGTTTCATTGAGGTTTCCAAGTGGTTCCAGGTTTAATTAGAGAAGTGTAATGAGTTTCAGTATTGCGACATTCTCTCTTTTGAAGAGTAATAATATGCTTTCCCTATTTATCTAGTGGATGTTTTTTCCCAAAAAAATTTCTCCACATAAATCTAATGTCTATTTTGGTATGCTAATTTTTATATTTATCTTGAATGGTCTTATCATGTGTTTTTATTCAAATTTATTATCACATATAAAAGTTAGGAGTGCAATTTTTCTTCACCTTGTTTGTCAACATTTGGTATCAAAGTTGATGATTCTGTTGAGAGGAGACACCTTTCACTTTAAGCGTTGAATTTTTTTTGCGTACAATGAGAGCTTTTGTTTTGTGATTTTGTGTATTTGAGAAAAGGATTGAAATCCATGGCTTCTACTTCTTGCATGGATATTCAAAAATTCAATGACATTGGCTATGAGATGTGGTAACTCAAGATGAAAGACCTTTTGGAAGAAAGAGATCAGTGGTTGCTTGTTTTACATGAAAAGAAACCAAAGGAATCTACTTTGTCGAATGGCGCTTGGACGATATTGGACAAGAAGAAATGAGGAACCATTAGGCTGTCTTACCAATTTCGTCCTTTTGAATGTCTCAAAAGAAGACATTGCATACAAGTTACGGAATAGGATGGATTATATTTATCAATCCAAAAGTTTGTCCAATAAGTTGTGTCTCAAGAGGAGGTGGTATTTTTCAAAAAATGAATGAGAGTGTATCTACTACTAATCATTTGAATGTGTTTAATATGATTTGAGGCCATCTTGCATAAATAGATGTTAAATTTGACGACGAAGATAAAAGTATGTTGTTTCTTTTCTCTGTGTCTGCACCTTGGGAAAATCTAATTGTTGCAATTAGTAGTATAAAAATAGAGTCCAAGATGGAAAAAATGATTGTGATACTTATTTTAGAAGAGATGAGAAGAAATTCTATGAATGTTGTCTCCCAAGATGCCTTGCATGTGCAAGGAAGGTCCAAAGAATACATGCCTAAATGGGATAGAAAGAAGGATAAGTGCAAAGGACATTCTAAGACCCTTGGAAAGAGAAAAGTGTTGGAATAATGGGTAAAGAGGACATGAAGAAGGAATGTCAATTGTTGGTACTAGTTTTCCACAATCCATGAATAGTTGGGTGTGATCCGAAATGTTGATTAGAAAAAATACATAGTTTTGTCCAAAGTATTTCTCAATAATAAGCAATGTAGAGGTAAGAAAAAGAATATTGAATCCTCAATCGAAAATTTCTTCAAATATTATGCTAATGATTTGTTTAATTATGCTAACACTATTTGTGATGATGTTCAAGGCTTATTGATAGGAGCCTCCTACCAAAGTAATCCTAATGAGGAGTGGTTTTCCTATTACAAAGCATATATGATGTGGGAGATGTTTTCTTTGGATAGACTTGTACAAAGAAGATTGTTGGTAAAGGAAAGGTAAAGTTGTGCTTCAATGGTAGAATATAAAACCCATTGATAATGTTTTGCATATTCTAGAACTTATGACAAATCTTCTTTCTATATCCAAGTTGAATGATTTTGGAATGCATGTGACATTTAACAAATCTGGTTGCAGGTAGGCAAGGAGTTTGGTGATAGCTAAAGGACCTTATATAGGGAATTTTTTAAGGCTTAATGCCTCTACTTTTTGTAACTTTGCCAATGTAACTGACACTGAAAATGCATGTATGTTGTAGGACTGGAGATTTAGTCACATTGGTGAAAAAGGTCTTACGACCATTTTGAATAAAAATTTGGTTGATTGTCTTTTTAATTATTTTGTTGGCCAAAATAATTTTTTTGAGCATTGAGTGTTTGGTAAACAAGAAAGATTGTAATTTTCTAAAAGAATTTATAAACTAAAGAGACCATTAGAATTTATTTATTTAGAGATGTTTTAGACAATGAATATTGTTTATTTAGGTAAATCTTGGTATTATGTTTCCTTAATTTATGATTTTCTCAAGATTAATTGGATTTATTTTATGCATTCTAAATCATGGTATTATGTTTCTTTTATTGATGAGTATGCAAAATGAGAGTTCCTTGTCAACATTATGAGTTACTTATGTATTTATAAATATATTGCTTTAATGAAAAGTTACTCAGTAACTTGAAAGAAAAAGAACTTTGTTTATTTGTATTATTGGAATGTTGCTTTTTATTTCCTTGTATCAGATGTATTTATGTTTTTATATCGATTATGTGAAATAAATCATGTATGAATGGATTTTTTTATTTTGAATTATTTAGCATATGATCTTTTACTTTCTAGTAAAACCTTTAGCAATTTTCAAGTTTAATAGTAGTCGATATTACAAATATGATGGAGTTGGTATATAGTAAACATATTATTCAAGGAAACTTTATGTAGAGTACAATTACATTAAGGGGTTTTGAGAAGGAAAGGTTAGAGGGAAGCATACATGTAAGGTTTTAAGTAGAAGCATGTGTATAGGTTTGAATATATTTAGTTTTTCAGGTTTGAGTATATTTAGTTTTCTAATTGTAGACACTCTAAATTGTCCCTCTTCATTTCTATATTAATTTAATTAATATTGCCTATAACAATAAAGTTAATTTTAATAAATGAACTATATTTGTTATATTCGACTATTTATTTAATTTTATTAAATAAATTCATCACCTTGTACTTAAAATTAATTTAAATACTATCCCTAATATATTAAAATTTTTATTATAATATATGTTTCCTCCATATTTCTTTTTAAATAAATTTTGTTTATTTAATCCCTCCATTTCTTCTAAAATTCTTCTAAACCCTTTTAGACTTAATCACTTGGACACACATGTGACTTTTAAATTCTTGTTCCCTCTACTTGAAAAGTCAACTACTCCCTTTAATCACTTAATCCTAGTCATTCATCCCTTTTGCCTCTTAATCTCCCTCACTCTCACCAAAACCCTATCTAACCTTTAATCTCAGCAACTCATTTTCCACTTCTTAATCCTAGCCCTCCATTTTCATAAGCAAATCCATAAAAGGAGGCCTCACTCTCATTTTGCAACTAGTAACTAGTGAATGTAAGCATTTTGCATACTTGAGCACTTGAGCACTTGAACACTTTAGTTTTTTTAATACTAGTTTAGTTTGCATTTCAAATCTAGATATTACACGTTAGGTAATGGAATCAATCTTAGTTTAGTTGATCTTGCATTCTCATTCTAGAATGCTATTGCATTTTCATCTTCATCATGTGAAGCTTGGGGCAACTTCCTCATACTTATTCTCAATCCCTTCACCATATTCTAGCTTGCATCATAGTGAGATTCATTATATTGTGTTGGGAGAGCACACCCACAAAATCTCTAAGGGCAAATCAAACAAGTCTTGGGTGCACTTGTTTTAGCTCATCGGAGGTTTAATGAAAGTTTAGTTGCATTTCAAGTTTATTAGCATGCTTTGGTTTCTTTGTATTTCTTGTGTTTGCATTTTTTTCTTGTTGTGCAGCTGCAGGTATTTTCATTGCATACACTAATTTAATGTTCTCTAATACTGACTAATATAAATCAACTACTATACAAGCCCTTAGCTATACCTTCAAGCTAGAACATCAATTAGCATTTTATTTGCAACCCATTGCTCTCCTAAATTATCTCATAATATCCTTCATAAATGAACTAAATTACCTTAATTATTGCTTTACTTAGAATGAAATGTGAGAATCATTTTACCCCACAATTTGCTATCTTAATATCAAATAAGTTAGAAAGTACAAATCGGCCTACATACAAACATTTCAATCACATGATTGCATAAATTTTTATTTGTGATATGATTATATTACTACTCAATCCATTACATTCCACTCTAATAATATAAATCGATAAGCTATTTATCAATTTATAAAATGATTTGTATAATTGTCTTTGTCACTTTGATTTGTATAGATTGATTAATACTTAATTGTTTAAGTTAACTAATAACATAGATTATATCTAGGAATTATATTTTTTCTTATTGTGATATTTCTATGATGACTAGTAAAATTTAATGACTCGTTTCATGAGTAGTAGTGGACACAAGAACCCATCTCTCATGAGAATGAATGGTACACTTAACACTCATTGCATTTAGGTGTTGTTCACTAAGTGAAAGCATTAGGTCTTCCTACAAGATCAGCCTTCCCACTCCAATTCAAACATGCGTAATCATGAAGTTTCCTCCAAGGTTAAGCTAAATTAGCTTACTACCTAATTTGTGAAATTTTCATTGTACCTTATGAACATTTACTATAGAATATCTTTTAATTTTCTATTAAAAATATCTCCTACTTAATGCTAATAGATTTCCACATTCCATACAACTATCTATTTTATGCTTTTGGATTTGATTGTGTAAAATAAATTTATACCATCAATTTTTGGAGAACCATTTTCAATCGTGTGACCCAACATATTGATGGTATAATTTTTTTAACACATTGTCATATTGCTATCAGGGTGTAGTTTTTGAGTCAAACTTATTGACCCATGTTTCATGACTAGTAGGGCTCTCATGAGAATGAGTGGAACACATAACATTCATTGCATCTATGCGATGCTCACAAAGGTGAAGCATTGGGACTTGGGACTTCCCCGAAGGTCATTAATCTCAGTACTACTCCAACTCAAGCACACTTAACTACATAGTTTCCTCCAAGGTTAAGCCCGCTTTGCTTGCAACCACATTTGCAAATTTTTCAACAAGTGTTGTGCCTTATGAACCATTCATTATATAGCCCCTTAAGCTCATCAATTGATAAGTAGGAGATACTCTCCACAAGTCAAATTGTAATATTACCATCAAGGTTCAACTATGTAGTTTTTAAGTCAAACTCATTAACCAATGTTTCATGAGGAGTAGTTCACAAGAACTCATCTCTCGTGAGAATGAGTAGAACAAGGTGAAACACCAAGCCTTCCTGGAAGGTCACCCATCTCAGTTCTACTCCAACTCAAGTGTGTTTAACCACAAGTTACTTTGCTTGTAACCCCATGATTTACAAAACTTTTATAACAAGTGTTGTGTCTTATGAACCATTCATTAGAAAGTCCCTTAAGCTTGTTAATTGATAAGTAAAAGATATGGTTTTAAAATTATAAAATAACTATCTCCTACTTGGATATATTTTTCCTCTCAAACTCTTTACGGTTGCCAAAACTCATTTTAACAAAGGCCTATATCCTATCTTAAGTGAATCATATGCCAATAAAAAACTTAAGGTCTAAAATATAACTATAGATTCTCTTATCATTCTGATCCATACAACAATTCTAAATATCTTAAAAATTAATTAAAAGCACATCAAAATTCTTCGATTGGATGGGAAAATTCTCATTGGAAATAACGCTTGCAGAGCACATATTATATACACAAATCTGAAAAAGACCTCAAACACCCTCAAAGAGAAACGTATTTTACACAGACATCTGGACAGATTAACATAAGACTTTATATACATACAATACTCATACTGCCACCGGAATATCGACAATCCTTGATCCCATTACTAGAATCCGTACCGCCGGATAAACATTCCGGGCCTGTTTTACAATCAAAATCTTGTACAGCAACCCTAAATAACTGTACAGAAAAGATTTAATACAAAATACTCCACGGCAGCTAAATTCAAATCACCGCCCCTTCAAACATGCTTCTCTGCTATCTTCTAAACACAAATGCCGAGGCCTGAATTTGTGACGGAGAATCTGGTTCGACATTTTCACAGCCATTTTCTGTCACAATCTCCTTAGATTGTTCCGCAGAGGACTCTTCCGTTATGGTTTCCAGTCTCCGAGTAGAATTCCGTCTCATGACGCGAATTACAGGCGGCACTGCCGTCTCCATGCCTCTCCTTGACGCCATATTCCACAACAATTCCGTCGATGTCGTCAAATCCTTCATTTTGTGAGCGTCCAAACTGTGTCTGCAAATCTTCGACGAAAAACTTCTTTAAAATTTGTGTTGGCGTCCAAACTGTGTCTACAAATTTTATGACGAAAATCTGACTTAAAAACACGTTTGGTAACGCGGGGCGCACGCGAATGGACGGGAGCGAAGGCGCCACGCGTCCTTCTAGAAGATTCCAAAAACATTTAACGCCGTTCACCAGAAATCGCATAAATAACGCGGCGCGTACAGAATATGCCAGCACCGACAATCGTGATTCGGAATATTAAATCCTTTCTTGCGGTACAAGAAATATCAGCCCTAAACGTGGCACGTGCTTGTTTCGTATAATGCAAGTGGACACGGCTAGAAGTTATCTATAGTGAATTACGTCCTTCCACGTGGTAGCTGTTGCTTTCTGCTGGCAGGGTTAGTCTGGGGTTATATGTTTAACTTGGGTTACAAGGCATTGAATGTTTATGACGTGTTCGTGACATGTTGTGACGTGGCCTTATGTCTACTTTCGTATATTCAAAAGTGGACACTGGGGAATGTTCCTTGTGCCACGTGTTAGCTAAGCATGGAGGAATTGGTCCCCACTTTATATCAGCACGCGTTCCCTTTAGTCTCACATTGACGTTTTACATTTCAAGATCAACATCACCGCAAAAGTTTTCTGATTTTTTAAACAATGAAAAGTTATTTTGTGAACCAGACGACTCTATCATAAATAGACAACTACTTTTATTGACTTTGTGGGACATGGCCAATAACATTGAAACAACTATGTTGTTTCAAAGGATAATGAAGTGAGGGGAAGTAGATGATGGTTGTTGAACCTTAAAATTTAAGAAATTAAATATGAAAATTTGCCCATTTTCTTAGGTGAAAAAAGGAGAAATTTTCCAATGTTTTCGAGTTTTATAAATTTAACTTTTGATTTTTTAATTTATTTAATCTCTTTTTTTATTACGTCGTAGGCGTTTCCCTCTTGGAAAGCCCCGGCCTGTTTTTGGCATCTAACGGTTGCAGTTGCTGGAGATAGAATGACTACCATTGAAGCAATTTCAACCGTAGATCAATTTTACCTTTTTCACCTTTACACGTTTCTCGTTTCTGATCTTCCGTCAGGTTTTCAGGACACCAAGGCACTTTTCATGTCACCGCCCCAAGACTTCCTATTCAACTGAGACCCAAGTTCCAGCGCTGCTGAGTGTCTCCAAAGATCTCTCTGAGCTGCAGGGTTGTAAACTAAATTAGATAGGTTGTAGAGAAGACTCGAGGTTGTGGCCTTGAAATCATCCATGTTGCTTGAGACTTCACTAGGGTTCCACAGGTATACAGATAAGTTGGTATGGAGTGTTGAAATGAAATTAGAGTTGTCATAGC
>MU224270.1:3960146-3974666 GCA_018584345.1 Thuja plicata
TCCTCTCTCTCTCTCTCTCTCTCTCTCTCTCTCTCTCTCTCTCTCTCTCTCTCTCTCTTTCTCTCTCTCTCTCTCTCTCTCTCAACCCTAATCCCTAAGCCCTAAACCTTAAATCCCTTCTCCCTTTCTTCCTTTCCACCTCTCCCAATCTCTCCCTCTCTTGCCCATCTCCTTTCCATTCTTTCTCTTCCCCTCTCTCTCATTATCTCTCCAACTCACCCTAACACTTTACTCTATTTGTCTACCAATTATACCTTCCATCTTGGTAGAGAGAGAGAGAGAGAGAGAGAGATGGCCTGAATTTCCCCAATGGAAATGGTCCAACAATGCAACTAGAGTCAACACAATAGAAACAATCAACTCCAGATCATAAATAACTCAACAATATACAATAAACATGCTCCTTTGGGCCTTTGCATTATCATACAATCCAATATTTACATCATATGTTCCCAGTAACATGTCGGATTACATTCTAAGGCGAACATGCCTGATTAGATACAAAAATTGAGATCCATCCTAGATGCTAACTTCTAAAAGACTTACTACAGAGAGCTACTACTTTGTCCACCTTGCTACCTAACTAAGAAACCAACACAACAAATATATACAAGATTGCAAGCCACAAGTCAGTCATAAAAGATCACATTCTCCAAGGTAGGAAAATATAACATGCACAAATAGGACATGCCCAAAATCTAAGAAGAACACCTCTAGATAGAAATAGAATGAAGTGTGATCACACAAGGAGGTCAACCACGAGCATAAGAGCATCAAACAATGCACCAATCAGATCCGCAAGCTATGGGAAAGCTTCACAAGATCCAACAACTCAAATTAAGCTATTCATATGAAGACCAAATATGTCTGATCCAAAACTCAAGAAATATCTATCAAGGCAAAATGGATTGAGATGCAAACCCATACATAGATTCTCGATGATGTCCAAAACATGCATAAGGTTTGCATGAGCTAAAGAGCCAACTGGAAGGATCACAACACAAAGCACAAAACTGAATGGAAATATTTTTGGTTGATGCAAGATTGCCAAGATCCCAGGATGCTCCTGCATCAGACACCTGAGGTTATTTGAAAAGTGAGTATCTCACTTTGATGCCAAAAGAAATATAGCAGTAGATCATAAGACTAAATTTTGACTTATGACTTCCCTACTCTCAAGGTCAGGAATATGAACCTTCTCACAAAAACTTTCTGCCCTCTCTGACCTAATCTTCACATCCTCTGCACTGAAACACACCATATAGAAAACTTAGTGAAAAAACCAAACTGACCAGCAATAGGACCATACACAAGATTTGCACTCCTCCTTTCAAACCCTCTTGATATCTTTAGCCATTTATCCTCATCCTCATCACACATCTGAGCATTCTCTGCCATTAGTCTATCAGAAACAAAGATATTAGCAGCCTCACTACCTTCCTCCTTCATCCACACTTCCTCTTTCATCACCATCAACTTTGTCTTCAGATCTGCTTTCATCTTTACTCTTGATATATCCATCTTCATGCTCACATATTGGTTCCTAACAAAGAGATACTGCTCCTCTTTCCATACCAGCACTGCAAAACACACAATAAAATCCTCTTTCACAAAAAACTTGGTTAGTACCAACATTAACCAAGAAACACATTTTTTCTCTCTCACACTCTCTAGGTGATCTCTACAACAAATCAACATCTAACTAAAATATCTCAGTCTGCAACTCTTCACCAATAACATGTTCTTCATAAAAAGGGAAATATTATTCAAAACCCGCTCATACTGATCAACAATTTCATCAACATCAATACTCTTAGCGCTATCCTCAATAATAGTAAACTCTTCAAATATCCCAACTAGGTCAATAGATTCAACCAAAGGAAATCCATTCCTAACCTCAACTATATGAACAACCTCAACATCAACAATATAATTATCATCCTCAAGACATTCCTTAACTTTCTCATCAGATCCAACCAACTGATTATGACAGTCATCCATAACCACTTCTCCTTCATCTTCAGAAATCTCAGAAGTCTAAATACTTATAGGTGTACTTACCTTATCAGGATTGACATCTTTCTCTACAAAAACACTATCTTGCATCTTCCTTTCTTTAATTATCTTTCCAACAGGCCAAACAATCCACCTCTTGATCAGTAAGTGACATCTTAACATCTCCATCTCTTTATTATCCTCCTCATACTCACTCTCAGGTTCAGGATTCCTTCTCAAACCAACTAATGCATTTTGGATCTCAGTCCTCATCTCAAATCTCAAGTCTTCAAACACCTTCTTTACACTTCTAGGGTTCATCCTATCCAACGACATCTCCCCCTTCTCTCAATGCAACTACCTTGGCTCAATGATATGACTGCAAGATCTAAATTGCTTCTCACTCGATGATCCTAAACATGCTTACAACCCGCCTCTACTCGACGATCTGTCCACCAATGGGATGCCTCAAGGAATGCAACCCATTCCAAGATTCATAATCAATAACAGTTCCTCTGCATTCCATCCTCGTGCAAACCCTCTGCAGTCAGGGGTCAGATCCACATTCTTCTATCCCACTACAAGCTATCCAAGATTTTGCAAGCTTGGGAACAACAATCTACCATCGGAGGAATGTATCTCGCTCTGATACCACTTGATGCAATCACGGCCAAAATTTTCCCCAGCGGAGATGGTCTAACAATGCAGATAGAGTCAACACGGCATAAAATATCAACAATGAACAATAAACATGCCCCTTCAAGCCTTTGCATCATCAGACAATCCAGTATTTACATCATATTTTCCCAACAACATGTCAGCTTACATTGTAAGGTGCACATGCCTGATTACATGCAGCAATCTAGATCCATCCTAGATGCTAACCTATAAAATACTTACTACAAAGAGATACAACTTCGTCCACCTTGCTACCTAACTAAGAAATAAACACAACAAATATATACAAGATCGCAAGCTACAAGTCAGCTAAAAAATATCACATTCTCCAAGGCAAGAAAATATAACGTGCACAAATAGGACAAGACCCAAATCTAAGAAGAACACCTCTAGATAGTTATAGAATGAAGTATCATCACACACGGAGGTCGACCATGAACATAAGATGATCAAATAATGTGCCAATCAGATCTGCAAGCTACGAGAAAGATTTGAAAGATCCAACAACTCAGATTAAGCCGTTAACATGAAGAACAGATAGGTCAGACCCAAAACACAAGAAATATCCACCAAGATAGAACAAATCAAGATGCAAACCCATAAATAGATTCCACATGATGTCCAAAACACCCAAAAGGTTCACATGAGCTAAAGAGCCAACTGGAAGGATCACAACACAAAGCACAAAACTAAAATGAAATATTTTTTGTTGATGGAAGATTTCCAAGATCACGAAATTATCTTGCATCAATAAAAGAGAGCGGGGGGAGATAGAGTGGATAAATGGAGAGGGGGGGGGGGGGGATAAGGAGATAGGGGNAGATAAGGAGATAGGGGAGAGAGGGAGAGGAGGGATGAAGGATGAAAGAGAGAAGTGGAAAGGGAAAGGGAGAAAGAGAAAACATAAGTGGAAGGGATATGTGGGAGAGAGGGAGAGGGGGGAGAGAGGGTGAAATCTCTAAACCTGAAAACCTAAGCCCTAAACCATAAAGCCTTGAACCTTAAATTTTTTCTCCCATTATCTCTTTCCCCCTCTCTCACTATGTCCCTCTTCCCCACCCCCTCTCTAAAATCTTAACCTAAAACCCTATAACCATAAGCTCTAAACACTAAATACTCTCTCTCTATATATACATACACACACACACACATCCCCTCCCTTTCTCTTTCTTTGTAAAATCTAATCCATATAACTATAAGCACTAAACCCTAGATACTTTCTCCCTTTACACCTCTATCTATCCCCATCTCCCAGTCTCTCCCTTGTTCCCTTCTCTCCCTCTTCCCAACCTCTCTCCCTCTCCCCCTTTCTCTCCCTCTCTCTCTCCATCCCTCCCCCTCTCTCTATTTTCTAAACCTTAAAAAATATTTAACCATAAGCCCTAAACCCCAAATCCCCTCTCNTCTCTCTCTCTCTCTCTCTCAACCCTAATCCCTAAACCCTAAACCTTATAACCATAAGCCGTAAACCTTAAATCTCTTCTCCCTTTCTTCCTTTCCACCTCTCCCAATCTCTCCCTCTCTTCCACATCTCCTTTCCACTCTTTCTCTTCCCCTCTCTCTCATTATCTCCCCAACTCACCCTAACAATTTATTCTCTTTGTCTACCAATTATACCTTCCATCTTGGTAGAGAGAGAGAGAGAGATATCAACTTCATGCCTCCACGAGGAAACTCTCAATTTTTTAGTCAAATTTAGTGTTTCAACATTTTAATAAGGTATTATTAGACCATTCATGATATAATGGGAGGGTCATTGGAATTAACAAGGTCATAGGTTGCAAACATTGTCAAGTTGCAAGAAAATTTGTCAAAATTTGTTAAGAAACTTTTCTTGCAACCAAATTGTCAATAGCGGTCATAAATGTTTAAGTTTTGGACTGTGTAATTTTGAGCATTTATATGGTGTAATAAGGCCTAAGAAGGTCATTTGTCATTGTTGAGCGTCGTTTTTACACGATGACAATGGATGAGAATTTGAGATGTAAATTCCCCTCTTAAAAGAATAATATAATTATTCCCAACGTTCCTTTAGGCTGGGTCTCAACCGCCTGGGTAGCTCAATTGAAGATATATGTGAAACTGTTCGCGAGGAGGCCTTTGCTAGTTAGATTCTTATAGAGGCTAAAAAACAAACTTCAAAAAATGATCTTTTTTTTTGTATTTTTGGATTTAGATGTATACAATTCCTATTTTTCAAATCTAATATGAATCTAAGATTAATCATATTTCCAAATAAATAGCAAAAGATTTAAGGTAATGATAGATTTAAAGAAAATAACATGTAAGCAAATTCCTATTGGGCATAAACCACTGATATACCAATCTTGTGAATTAAAGAATCAAGGAATTTTTAAAGGAAACACACATGATATGAATCATAATTACTCACAAATAATAAAGTGCAGATGCAATCACTAATAGAATTTAAATAGTAGATGCAATATTTCTCAAAATTCATCAAAATCACATAGCCTCCACAGATGCACGTATACACGAGACACATTTATCCTTAAGCACGGTAGAATTGTTCCCTAATAATTCGTCACAACAAGATGATGCAACAATGATTAACACTGAATAATTGATAACACAAACATAGATCACAATAAAAACAAGTGGTTCTTTGAAATAGATGAATCAACAAACACAAACTCATAAATTTCACAAAGATGGCATAATTCTCACACCACAATTGAAGCACCAATTTCGTAAAAATTTATTGCCAAAAAATATCGACCCTAATTACATTGTTCTGATGAAATTTATAGTGCTTCAACTAAGAAATTAAGAAACTTGTAGACAGGGTTCTATCTACAGTCAACATGACGAAAAAAAACTAAATCTAGAGTTTATTAAAGCAAAAATACTCATATACTGATAGCTAACAAGCTTGCATGGATTCTAATCCTTTTGCATTATATTTATGCAAGAAAACAAGGCCAGATCCTCCTAGCAAACAAGATAATAGAGATGGAGATCCACCATTCTTAAACTAGAGTGTTCTTCTAAAATTTGAGTTCTTCCTCATAATCTTCATCTGGGCTTCTCTTTGTGAATACAATTGATTGATATCTTGTAGTAAAACCAAAATGACCCCAAACATGCAAGCAATGTGATCTGAAACAAGCTCTCTATGCAAATTATTTCTTTGTCAAAATGACCCAAAAAATTCTGACCCTGCCCCTTACTCTGAAAAATGACAAGCTGAAAATCGACTAAGTGTAAATCCTTATGACTCCCAAAATTTAGGACTTTCGTGTTAGGAATAAGGTGTCTCAACCTTGTATATTTCCTTACATTTGATATTTTCCAAATGTCGGCACTTTGGACAATGTGTAAGGTAATCATGACTGAAACGGTTATGACAGATTCCTATGATGGTCTTTAATATTTGTAAGAGCTAATTGTGGAAGATTCAATGATGGGTGAAGACATGTGGCAACTGATCATGTTGAGTACTGTACACTCTTCTGCAACTGTGGGGTTTGGGTTCCTATTTTCTCAGATAATGGTAAAACCCTAATACGGTTGTCTTTGGAAGTTGCCCTTAAAAGGGAAGCGCATGATATAAGCATTTTTTAGGGTTGCAAATCAGAAGAGAAGTTAGTGTATTGTTGGAAAGTTTTTATGCTGCCGGATTTGTCTTCAAGTGTTGATTATCTCCTGAAAGAACTTGCATTGCAAGTGTATTGTAAACAGTAATAGTTTTGATTAATACATTGTGTAGGTTTTGGAGTGCTGGGGTTTTTTATCGAAAGGTTTTCCCCATGGTAAATCATTGTGTCATTCTCATTTTTCTATGTATGCATGTTATTGTATTATCATTCTATAATTTCTAAGGGTTAAATCTGAATTTGCACGATCCTCTTCTCGGGAGTTTAGCGTAGGGAACTATTTTCTGCACACTTAGTTTCCTTTCAGTTGGTATCAGAGCCTGGCCAGTTTTGGTTCTATTTGTTAGGGTACAGGTTTTTTGAGCTAATCTCCAGTTCAGTGGGAGTATTGTTGCAGAGTATTCATAACCTTATTGTAGGAAGAGATGGCAGGTTCTTCATATAGTAGAATGAAGGTGGAAAAGTTCAATGATACAAACTTTGAGTTGTGGAAACTCAAGATGGAAGACATGCTCATAGAACATGATGTATGGGAGGTGGTAGATAATGATAGAAAACTAGTAAACATGCCTCAAGCAGATTGGGATCTCAAGGATCAGAAAGCTAAGGGTCTCATTAGACTTTGTCTAGCAGATTCTGTTCTCCTGAATGTCATCGATGAGAAGACCGCAAAAAAATTGTGGACACGACTTGGGTCTGTGTATCAGGCCAAGTCCTTGGTGAACAAATTGTTCCTAAGAAAGAAGCTGTATTCTCTGAGAATGGAGGAAGGAGGATCTATTGCAGATCACCTGAACACGTTTAACATGCTGATTGCATAGTTGACATCAACTAGTGTCAAGTTGGAGGAGGAGGATCGATGTATGACCCTGCTATGTTCCTTGCCAGATTCATGGGACCATCTTGTGATGGCCCTTGGGAGTACTATTGTCACTTTCCAAATGGATGATGTTGTGTCTTCACTGTTATCTGAAGAGATGTGAAGAAAGACTTCCGATTCAACCAAGGAAGCCCTTGCTGTTCGCGGTAGATCCAAAGACAGAGGAAAGAAAAATTATAATAAGTCTGAAAAGGGTAGATCCAAATCCTATGGGAAATATAAGAATCCTGGAAATTCTAAGGTAACATGTTGGAACTATGGTAAGACTGGACACTTCTGTAAGGACTGCAAAGAGCCAAAGAAGAAGAAGAAAATCCCAGATTCAGATTCTGAAAAATCTCAAGAAGATGGCGATGCTTTTGTCGCACCCTTGGCCAGTCATGCATCTGATGATGTGTGGTTGATTGACTCAGGTGATTCTTTTCACATGACCTCTCATTGAAGTTGGTTCTCAAAGTACAAGGAGTTCGATGGTGGAAAGGTGTACCTAGGTGATGATTCTCACCTAGAGATGGTTAGACGAGGAAGAGTCATCAGATTCCCTGATGGACGAGTAAAGGGGATCAACGGGGTAATGCACATCCCAGGTTTGGCACGAAACATGTTATCTATAAGTATGTTGAATGATGCAGGTGTGCAAGTTGTTTTTTCGAAAGATGGATGCAAGATGATTAGACGAGCTATAGTGCTCGCGAAAGGTACTAGGAGAGGTACCTTGTTTCAGTTGGATGCTTGCACTTTACAGTGCACTAGTTCTTCTGTCTAAAGGAAGAGAGCAGCAGTCACTTCATCCCCACCATCTGAACCAGCAGTGAAGAAGTCTGTTGTAATGGGTTTCAATGGTAGTGCAACAAGTGTACCTAAGGGTGCTAACACTTTGGAAGGAAAACTTCCTGCAGAAAAGATAATGTTGTGGCATATGAGATTTGGCCACATTGGTGAGAAGGGTCTCAGAACCTTGAAAAATAAAAACCTCGTTGAGGGGTTAAATGATTGTAGTCTCGAGTTTGACTTTTGTGAACACTGTGTTTATGGTAAGCAAAATCGTGTTCAGTTTTACTCCAGTTCTCACAAGTCTTCTAGTATTTTGGATCTTATCCATTCAGATGTGTTTGGTCCTGCTAAAGTTCCTTCACTCTCCAAATATGTATATTTTGTATCTTTTATAGATGATTACAGTAGAAGGACATGGATTTATTTCCTTAAAAGAAAGACACAAGTTTTCAGTCAGTTCAAGGAATTTAAATCTCTTGTAGAGAATCAGACTGGTAAAAGAATTAAGTGTGTGAGAACTGACAATGGTGGTGAGTTTTGTTTGGCAGAGTTTGAACAGTTCTGTAAAGAATGAGGGATCAAGAGGCATAAGACAACTCCTTATACCCCACAACAAAATGGAGTTGTAGAAAGAATGAAAAAGAAATTGATGGAGAAGGCTAGGAGTGTGCTTAGTGGAGCTGGCCTCGAACAAAGGTTTTGGGCTGAAGCTGTGGCCACTGCTTGCTATCTGGTTAACAGATCTCCTAAATTAGCTCTTGTTGGTAAGACACCCATGGAGGTGTGGTCTGGTAAGAAGCCTTCATTTAGACATCATTGTGTTTTTGGTTGTGAAGCTTATGCACATGTGCCTAAGGAGAGAATATCTAAGTTGGAAAACAAGACTATAAAATGTATCTTCATCGGCTACAGTGTTGGTGTGAAAGGATACAAGCTTTGGGATCCTGTGATTGGTAAGGTGTTGTATAGAAGAAATGTTATTTTTAGAGAGCTAACATCTTCTCCTATTGTGCTATAGCCAGATGAAAAATAAATGAAAGAAGATGTTGTTCAGTTGCCTCCTACCCCTGAGAAGAATGAACAGAGACACCGTGATGGATCTAATGATCAGGAGAACTCTAGCAGCTCTGAAAATGTAGAAGAAGAGGTAGAACAACCTCAACCTCAGCCCTTGAGGAGATCCATGCGAGAAAGAAAGAAACCAGAGAGGTTTGGAATTTCTATGTTAGATTCTAGTTGTGCTTATGCCTTCATTACAAACAATGATGAGCCCAGATCTGTGAAAGAGGCTATAGGTATGGAAGATGAAGGTTCCTGGATTGAGGCCATGGTTGATGAGATGGCTTCATTGGAGAAGAACAAAACTTGGGACCTAGTACCTTTTCCTAAAGGATGGAAACCTGTTGGAAGCAAATGGGTGTTTAAGAAGAAATTCTGTATAGATGGCAGTGTTGAGAGGTACAAGGCCAAATTGGTTGCAAAGGGGTATTCACAAGTGGAGGGAATTGATTATGGTGAAATATTCTCTCCTATTGCAAAACTTACATCCATTAGATTTATGTTATCTATAGCAACATTGTGTAATTGAGAGGTAGAACAGATGGATGTGAAGACAACTTTCCTTCATGGTGATTTGGAGGAAGAGATCTATATGTCATAGCCTAAGAACTATATTTAGAAAGGTAAAGAGTCTTTGGTTTGCAGATTAAAGAGGTCTCGGTACGGTTTGAAACAATCTCCTAGGATGTGGTACCTTAAAATTTGATGCCTTTGTGTTGTCGATTGGTTTTCTGAGATCGAAATCAGATCATTGTCTTTATTTCAAAGTTGACAATGATCGCCTTCTTATTATTGCATTATATGTTGATGATATGTTGTTGATTGGGAAGGGCATGGGGATGATTTCTGATTTGAAGTCTCAGTTGTCAGCACAGTTTGAGATGAAATATCTAGGGGCAGCTAGGTATGTTTTGGGAATGGAAATCAACAGAGATAGATCTAACAGAAAACTTTGGTTGAGTCAGAGTAAGTATGTAAAGTCTATTTTGGATAGGTTTAGCATGGCAGATTGCAGACCATTGTGTGTTCTTATTTCTATGGGAAAAATTTTATTTGTGCATGATTCTCCAAAATCTCCTAGTGAGGTGGAGGACATGAAAAAAGTACCTTATGCGAGTGCAGTTGGCAGCCTTATGTATGCTATGGTCTGTACTAGACCAGACATTTCCCAAGTAGTGGGAGTCCTAAGTCAGTTAATGGCTAAACCTAGATGGGTACATTGGGATGCAGTTAAGAGAGTGTTCAGATATCTGACGGGTACATCAGAGTATTCCATATGCTATCATGGAAAATCTTCTAGAGCTCCGCATTCAGTTTGTATTCATGGGTTTGTGGATTCAGATTGGGCAGGTGACATTGACAGCAGGAGATCCACCAATGCCTATGTGCTCACTATGTTTAGTGGTGCCATTAGTTGGATGAGTAAGTGACAACCTATGGTCACTTTGTCCATGATAGAAGTAGAGTACATGGAAGCTACTCATGCTTGTATGGAAGCCATTTGGATTAAGAGACTGTGTTCGGATGTTGGTGTTGATGCAGGACAAATTACAATTTGTTGCGACAGTCAGAGTGCTATTTGCCTTGTGAAGAATCCAACTTTCCATGCCACAACGAAGCACATTGATGTGCAGTTTCACTTTGTGAGAGATATGGTAGAGGATTGAAATGTAAGTTTGGAGAAGGTATATACAATAAAGAATGTTGCAGATGCATTGACAAAACCTGTGGGCACAGCAAAGTTCAGATGGTGTTCGGAGTCTATGGGCCTCTCGGCCTATAACAATTAAATCTTGTTATTTCCTTTGGCTCTTACAAGGTGTTTGACAAGTGGGAGAATGTTAGGAATAAGGTGTCTCAACCTTGTATATTTCCTTACATTTGATATTTTCCAAATGTCGGCACTTTGGACAATGTGTAAGGTAATCATGACTGAAACGGTTATGACAGATTCCTATGATGGTCTTTAATATTTGTAAGAGCTAATTGTGGAAGATTCAATGATGGGTGAAGACATGCAAGACATGTGGCAACTGATCATGCTAAGTACTATACACTCTTCTGCAACTGTGGGGTTCGGGTTCCTATTTTCTTAGAGAATGGTAAAACCCTAATACAGTTGTCTTTGGAAGTTGCCCTAAAAAGGGAAGCGCATGATATAAGCATTTTTTAGGGTTGTGAATCAGAAGAGAAGTTAGTGTATTGTTGGAACATTTTTATGCTGCCAAATTTTTCTTCAAGTGTTGATTATCTCCTGATAGAACTTGCATTGCAAGTGTATTGTAAACAGTAATAGTTTTGATTAATACATTGTGCAAGTTTTGGAGTGCTGGGGTTTTTTACCGAAAGGTTTCCCCCAGGGTAAATCATTGTGTCATTCTCATTTTTCTATGTATGCATGTTATTGTATTATCATTCTGTAATTGCTAAGGGTTAAATCTGAATTTGCA
The DNA here is from genome assembly GCA_018584345.1 of Thuja plicata. Lineage (NCBI taxonomy): Eukaryota > Viridiplantae > Streptophyta > Pinopsida > Cupressales > Cupressaceae > Thuja > Thuja plicata. Next base: position 3,971,600 of record MU224270.1, read on the forward strand.
CGATCCTCTTCTTGGGAGTTTAGCGTAGGGAACTATTTTATGCACACTTAGTTTCCTTTCATTTCAGAGTTCGAAAGGCCAAAAAACTTGAGTTGGCAAAATGGCTAAGTGTCCAAAATATCCCTTTTGCAAAATTTGACTAAATCCAAAATTGAACACTTAGTCTTTTGGGAGGATATCAGCGTGTGCCTTGCGGAGTCTTCCCACTGTCTCTTGTACTTCCTTGAAGTCCTCCACTTGGATGACACTAAGGCATTTTTCTTGCTTCCCACTATTTGTGACCAATTTTGTAGCAAAATATTTGATCTCTTCTTAATGCTCCAACATTCTCTGCATATCCTCCTTAAAATAGAAATTTTTTTGGAAGTCCTCTTTCATATTTATACGAACCAAAATCCCCGTGAATTGTTGCACAATGTTCTTCACCGGGTACAAAACCTGGTTCTCTTCATCTTCGTATAAATCTATATCAATGCCTTTGAAATAATTTTCTATCTGCTCAACCCACATCATAACCCCTTCATGCCTTTTTTGACTCAGTCCATGCAGTTTTTATAGACCTTTATTTTTTGGGCTATGTCCTTGATCCAAATATCAAAATTGTCCAACTCTGACGCTTCATATACCTTAACCAAAATATGGAAGTGTTGCTTCCTTATTATCTTCATTTCCTTAAGAACCTTCTTCCATTTCTCAATATGTATATCCAATCCCTCTTTGTTTCCCATTAGATCCACTAATTTTGTGACCTCCTTAAGGATAATTCTGAACGGTTTCAAAATTGTTTTGAGGGTGGACTTCTCGAATTATTCAAAATCAACCCTCTAATTTGTACATGCATGAATGAAAGAATGTGGTACATCTACTGATAATTCTAGTGCAGTTCTCTTCTCCAAGATAACATATAATGAGGCTTCCAGGAATTCTAGGTCAGTGGGACCTTCTATTTTGACAATGAATTTCTTCAATGCTTCATTTTTCTCTGTTAATGTTTTTATTATTTCCTCGTCTTTATCCATGAATCTGAAGGCATTTTTTAACCCTGATATCACCAAGGTCTTACTCCCTTCTCTAGTAGGTTCACCTGAGTCAACCTCTTAAAAAGTGTAATCCTCTGGAGTGATCTATGATTCAATGGAGCTCCTTGTAGGTACTTTAACTTGCGCTTTCCACCAGCCTCTTTGATTCTGAGGTCACATAGGACATCATTCTTGCCAAGACACTAGATTCACCTCTGTGTAAATTTTAGCCTAAGACTTCCATGTACGTATCTTCTTCCTTAGTGTAAACTCTTTTCCTTGGCTATATTTCTTTGGTGAACCATGTGGGCTTGGTAAATACAGTGACTAAATCATATGGGGCAATCTTTAGAATGGGATTTGTTTCTTTTGTACATCAAATTTTAATTTCTTCTCCTCCTCCTTCCTTCTCCAAAGTTTCCCTTATTTCTAAATTATCTTTGTCTTCTATCCCTTCTTCTGCTTCTTCCAGTTGCTCCCCAGTGGTAGGATTTGGTCCTTCGGGTGCATCCTCATGAGGAAGAGTACTCTCTTCCCTTGTGGAATCCTGATCAACTTATCGTTCTTCAACATCTTCATGTGAACTCATCAATATCTCTGCCCAGAGACCTGTTACATGTCTCGGCCTTTCCTATGAAGATGGTGTCGACCTTGTCGACGAAGGGGATTAGGTAATTGGAACTCAAGAAAATATAGGAACTAAAGGTGGAGGAGTAGGTTCTTAAGTAGTAGGAGGGGGTCTGGAAATATGAGTGGGAATGAAATAAGGAAAACATGTATGAATAGGAGGTGGAGTGGATGAACTTTGTCCTGTATTTATATCACCTCCAATCTCTTTATCAACCGGTTCATCTTGCGGAAACTCTCCTTGTCATGGTTGTGATACTTGAATATTGGGGAGATTTGGAGAAATTTCCACCTCAACTTTCTTCTCTACTTTAGCATACTTCGTGGTGGATGAAGGCATCTGTGTATCTAGCTCTTTCTCAGTAGCTTATTCCGATAATTATTTTTTAAAAATAGGGCTAGTGAACTATGATGGAGGGGGAGTGAGAGTAACTTTTGGGGCCAGTTGGATATGTCCATCATCACTTATTTCTGTATTTTGATCCTTAAACCCTGAGAGATTCTAAAAATTAGAGATATAAAATTCATCAGGGCCAAGGTAATCCTTGGGATATATTTTCTCCTCTTGTGCACCTATATTAGTTGGCACACTTTATTGTTGCGCTCTTCTTTGGGAAATAGTGGCCCCTGACCATGTTCTCCTAATGAGGGGTACATCAAATTATTTGTCTTTGTCTTCCTCTTATAGTTTTTCTAATTGTGGAGAGGTGGAAGATCTCTATATTTTAGAAACCTTTCCCCTTTATTCTTGAGCAGTCTTAGGCCTTGTGATCTTTATTGTTGGAGATCAGACTGAAATAGAATCTTGACCTTGCACGAACGACGGATGATTAGGAGGTGGGGAGATTCTTCCATTCATTCTTTTCCTTGCCAATTTTGTCTTTGGATTTTATCCATACACAAATGGTTGATCATGTCTATAAATTGTCTCTAATTTCTGAGGGGCTGCATCTTTGAACCTAGGGATAACTTCCTTCTCCCCTTTTGCTTTATCTCCTTTGGATGGTGGATCCAGTTGTGGCTTCATTGGGAGGAGATCCATTTTCAATGGCCTTCTAATCTAGTCCTTGGTTTCATATATCACTGTTGGAATTATGTTATATTTGTCATCAGTGAAAACACTTATTCAATTCTGAATGCTTACCGAGCTCATCACTCAGTCCACAGCTTATACCGAGCATTCAGTAATCACTTTGTAAAGCTCAGTGGTTAAACAGTTCAAACCAAGAAGAACAGTAGTCACCGAGCATATGAGCAGTTTAGCAGTGTTTACCGAGAAGAGCAACATGTACCGAGCAGACGGTAGTCACCGAGCTTCACCGCAACTACCGAGCCAACCGAGAAGTCAGTTACTACCGAGTCACCAGCGGTTACCGAGTGACATTATATCTACCGAGTCACCAACGGCTACCGAGTTCCAA
>MU224270.1:3993588-4005930 GCA_018584345.1 Thuja plicata
TTGCAATTTTGTCTCCAGCCTGTCGCTGGATATGCATTATCTTTACCAGGGCCTGCATTTCTGCCCAAGTCCTGACACTGGGGTCGGTCATCAATTTTACCTGGGACTCAACCTTTGAGCCCACAATATCCTCTCCCTGCATATACTTCATAGTGAGGGGTAGCTTTTCCAGGGCCTTCTCTATTTTAGACTTTGCCGCTGCCATGGTCTCAGTTGTGGATGGCAACTCCGAACTTCCGGGAGGAGATGAGGCGGATGCTTCAGACATGATTGTAAAGTGAAGTCCGGACCTGCAAGACAAAGCGACCATCATAACATATTTATCAAAATAAAACAATAACTCTGGGGTCCGGAGATCTTACCACCGCACCGTTTGCTTTTCCTGAAAAGTTAGTTTTTCGCATAAGTATCCGAAAAGAAAAGCATAAACTTAGTATTTTCACTGTATCTCCGGGTCCAGGAAGTTTTATTATACTTGACAAAGACATAGGATGAATTAGCAGAAAGAGGTCCGCGGCCCAGAGGAATGACCATTAGCAAAGAGAAATGTGGAAGCAAGCCCACATGGACGCCACGTGCGCTAGCATTGAATAAATGTGATGGCACTGGCGGCGGAGCCAACTGTTCGAACGCGCGAAAAGGGAAAGCCACTTGGCCAGAAGTAATTGCACGCATGGGAAATAAATGAGGCTCTGACAGCCTTGATGGAGGAGAGAGAAAACTGCCTATTTGAAACCGGCCAAGAGTCGAGTTTCAAACAGGTGGTTTCCTGCCTCGAAGCAGACTTTGAAGTGAAATACCAACAGCAAGGGCGACTCGACCAGCTTGTCGAGCCACCTGGAAGGATATACAGAGAGCTGAGGGGTATATACATGAAAAGGAGGGAGATATACAAGGGCTACCTATAGAAATATACATATATACCTGAATATACACGTGGACGACTCCGCGGGACAACCAGACACGGCAGAAACAACTATATACAATATCTACATTATGCACATGCTATCCACAAGCTATTTACATATGATTTACAAACTATCTACATCTACACAGAAGGCGGACAACCTTCTGGCAGAGCCGAGCCACCAGCAAGCGACAAAACTAGAAGACCAAAGAAAAACAACAGAGAAACAAAGCAAACGAAATGAAACAAGCAAACCCAAAGAACCAGAAATGAAAGCAAAGCAAAGAGGAGGGAAGCAGATAAACCAACCTGAAAACACAGAAGGCGGAGGAAGGGAAAGATTACCAGGAGAACTCTGCAACAACTTCGAGTCGTCAAGCCGTCGAGATCACCACCATGGAGCACTAGCATACGTCTGAGAACAGTAGAAGGTGTTAAGCTATGATTATCACAAATCTCTCTGTAACTGCTCTGCTAATCGCTTTGAAAATCGTTCTATTTCGCTCTAAGTGCTCGAAGATTTTAATCGCGGTAAGTGTGAAAATGACAGGTGAGTCTATTTATACCCGCAGTAAAAAAAAGTAATCCTCCTCCCTCCGGAGATTTCAGGTTAGGCCAAACCTCCATACTCTGGGCCTGGGGATTCCTTACGAGGATGTTCCTAAACCTTAGTAACATCACCACAAAGAATCTCGGAGTCTGGAATCAAGCATCCAACCAAAAGGCAACCTCCGGGATCCGGGATCCCAGAGAGAAAAAACAAACCAAGGAAACAAAACACGCCGGGGAAGAAAACCCCAGAGAAAGAAAGAAAAAAAAGAAAAAGACAAGGCAAAGCCGCAGCAAAAAGCAAAGCGAAAAAGGAAAAAGGGGGACCCAACATTTTGCACACAAAATGTAGGGAAGGGGATGCAGGGCATAACCGGTACAAAACAACAGTACGGAGAAGTTACAGAAAGATTAAGTGCACTAACAGCTCATAAAACAGAGTATGAAGCCGACTACAGTTTTTGATTTAGCGTATAATATTTTGTTGTGTAAAGGCCAAGTGCCTATTGTAATAAGTTTGTTATTATGTATTAAAAATTATTGTAAACATGCTTAAGCCAATTTATTTGGAAGTGTTGTAAATGTTTTTTTTGGGCCGACTAAGGTCTTGTTTTTTGTCGCGTCTATTCAGGAATGAACATGTATATATGACAAGAAAAGTTGTATTAGAAAGTGTCAAAGAAATATGCAGAGAAGAGAGATAGAAGAACAATATAGAGATGTCAGCATGAGATAGAGCTCTTTAAGAGATTAAGAGCATCAACGCATAAACGGAACTGATCAGACAATTGTGTCATATACAACAATTCACTTTTAGATATAGTGTATATCTATTATCAAGAAGGTTATAGCCTTCATCTTATTGAGTAGTGAGCTTTGGCAGTGAGCCAACCACCTCTAACAGGGTTTTGTAAAGACTCCTAACAGGGTCATTGTAATTTCTTTGTAAAGACTGCTTCTAACAGGGCAAAGGAACCTTAACAAGTTCATTATACTAGTACAATAATTTGTGGTACTAATTTCCATTGGGGTTTTCCTCTGATCAAGGTTTCCCCGTAAACATATCTGGTGTTATGTGTTATTATGTTATGCTTCATATATTGTCTATTTGATTTATGTTCAAATTACTGAAATAGAATAATTAGTTAAACACTGATTCACCCCCCCTCTCAGTGTTTCCAACAATTGGTATCAGAGCCCTGGTCCTCTAAAAGAAAGTTTAACCACTTGAGGAGATCATGGATTCAACAGAAGAAAAACATCTGAAAAAGAATCTTGAAGCAACCTTTGAGGATCTTGACATATATGAAAAAAAAAATGAAGAACTTAAACTAAAGGTTGATGGCTCTCAAATGCTTATCAAGAAATTAAGAAAATATTTGAAAGATTGCTCCACAAATGATCTAGGAAAAATGGTCAAAAAGTTAAATGAAGAGAACATGTCTTTGAAAGACAAGATTGAAGATCTTAATGATCAACTTACAGACAGCTTAACAACTATTGAAGAATAGACCAAAGAGAATAAACAATTAGATGATGAACTGGCAATCAAACATGAAAGTCTTGGAATTAGAAAACATCAAGAAAAAGATAGAATCTGAATTAACAGAAGAAAAGACAAGATTGATAAACTACACACAAGTTTTGATCTAATTCAATCACAACTTTATGCACATAAGTTAAAAGGTGATACTATTGGTGTTGGATATAGTGTAGCTCAAATTCAAATCAATTCAATACAAGAAAGAAAGAAAGCGCAATAGACATCTAGTGAAGCAAAGAAAACTGATAATCTTGCAGAGGCTAAAACAGAACCACCTAAAGATGAACTCAAGCAAGTTAACAGAACTTGTTATGCTTGTAACAAGCATGGACACTTGGAAAGAGATTTTAAAGAGGTAAGACCTTTTAATGGTTATTGTTACTCCTGTAATAAGTTTGGTCATAGGGCTATTCATTGCAGAACAAGTCAAATAAATCACTCACAACAGAACCAAAGTAATATGACTCAATACAGTCAGAGAAATCAACCTCAAAGAAACTTTCAAAACATTACATGTCAGATATGTAATTACAATGGACACATAGCCAGACAGTGCAACATGATGAATAATATCATTAGACCTCCTATCATATGTCACTCATGTGGAAAAGCTGGATATATCTCAAGGTTTTGTAGGTCAAGAGCACAAAGACAAGAGAATCTTAAAAAGTCACTATTTGAAGAATCTGGAGAAGTTAAATTTGTACAAGCTAAAAGGGATGCAGATAAAATTTGGGTTGAAGTAAAGAAGGATAATGAAGAGAAAAAGATAGTAGATGCATCCTTAGTGGATGCACCTTCTACTTCTGGTTAGTTGACCCTCATGGTCTTAGGGGGAGCTATTCTAGCTCTGAACCCCTGTGTGGCTGGTATACTCACCTCTGAGTATGCGCCTGTGAATTCATACATTTGGTGACAAAATGAGGATGTATGCATATACACATAGTCTAAACTTGAACAAAAGCAAAGATTGAAATTATCTCTATAAACCTCTTTACGACAACGAGCATTAAATGCAATAATCTTTTATATAAGTTTGTAAAAGATCTTCAAACCCCTCTTTGCATTCGAGATTGAGTATTCAGAGAGAACATGAGCATTGAGCATCAAAGCACTATAGGTTAAGGAATTTATTGGTTTTTGAATGGATTAAGGATTGAAATGAAACCCTAGCAGTCGTGTCATTTTAGAATCGCTGTGAAACCCTATTTAATCAAGCAACAAGTATGTCAACCCTTGTTGTATTTGACATTGCTGAAAGGAAAAGATTCATGTTCAAGAAACATCCATTCAAGTCCATATTAGATGATGTTGAAGGAGTATTTTTAAAGACTCCGCTAGGAGTCATGCATGTAGAAGACATTCACGCATATATATATTGCAAGAAGGAAATAGTTGGAGATAACAACATTGCTACTCTTATGGCTTCGATGATGAAACTGGATTATTCATTCAAAGATGAATACGCGCATCTCACTGATAGCCCTATCTTTGAGTATTCTAGCACGCATGAGTTCAATGAGCCAGAATGGGTTAAAATCCTACTGAGCAGGATACACAATGACCTATATTGGATTGGTGAAGTTCCTGTCCACATTACTGTAGACCTAATTCATGATATGACTGGACTTCCTAAGATTGGACCAGTTCTTCCCACTGGTAAGGATGTTAAGAAGCAGGTTGAACAAGCATGCTTATCCAGGAGTGATAGGTGCAGAATTACTATTGATCCCATTGAGGTAGATGCCATCAAACTAGTCACTATGATTCTAGGTTATAAGTTCCAACACGCAAGCAGACTGAATAGTGTATCTGCAGCAACTGCCTTAGCAGCAATAAAAATGGTGAAGGATAATACACAGTACAATCTATGTGAAATATTGCATGCATAGCTGATTGACAACATTAGAGCTATAAAGCATGACAAGAGAAAAATATTCAGATTTGGCTCTTTGATCATCTATCTTTACTTCCACATTGTTGGTAAAGTTGCCAACCTTTACCTAGACAAGAGTAAACCCACTATGTCTCAGATATCACTAAAGGGTACATCAGAAAGTAGTGTGAAATATTCTATGGACATGGAGATCAAAAAATTCAAGATCAAGATGTAGAAAAGGTTCAGGATACCAAAGAAGATAGTTGAGAAACACAAAGACACCATATGCTTCATGGTGGAAACTGACTATACTTTCATGGAGGCAGTTGAGTCTAGAACAAAATGGATTCACCCTCTAGGATTTGAAGTTGAAGAACATGTTTTGGAAGGTTATGCACAAGTTCTCCTATCTGTGCCCAAGGGTCCCAATGAACCTAGACAGGGTACTTACAGAGAAAAGACAAATCAAGTTGATTCTATCTTATACAGTGCAGACAGTAAAAGAAAGGCATCAAGGATTACATCTAACATCCTAAGAGTTCATGGTGTTACACAAGAAGACCTAGACAAAGATAGGGAAGCTAAGATTGCAAAAGAACTTGAGAAAAATGTTGCAGAGGTGAAAATCGAAAAGCCTGATGATATACCTAAGAAGAAGAAGAAGAAATTTGATGAAGGTACATTTGCACCATCAACTACCATTGATCTAGAATCCTCTCCACCTTCTGCACCTAGTAAAATGACTAGAAGAAAGAAGCAAGTTCCTTCAAGTCACCCATCCTCAAGAACCACAAGGAGCAAGGTAAAGAACACTCAAGCCCCTCCTGAGGTAGGATTCAGAGCTAGTCTAATAGTACTAAAGAACAAAATTTTTAATGAAGGAAGACTAGAATCTATCAAAAATGTATATGACAAGTACCAAGAAATAGACAAATCAGAAATTCACTCTATGATTATCTCTCACATGATCAAGTTTAAGAGGACAGTATTGGAACTCAAAACAATTATACCAGACAAAGTATGGAACATACTTGATGTATTAAAAAGGCAAGAAATTGAAGAGGATATGAGGATAAGAGAAGAAACATTAGAAATTATTCTCCCTGTTTGCTCACATGATTCTGTTGGATTTAGTAAATCCTCATCTCAGAACCAAAACAAGAGTTCTCCATATCATGAACAAAGAATATGAAGTGGTTGGTGAAGAGACTCAGAAAGCATTTGAGCAGGTATTTCTTGATAGACACATGTATCCATAAACGACGCCTACAACAAAAGCAACTCCAAATCCTCCCAAATAGAAAAAAAGAACCAGTTATTCAAAATGCACCTATGACAGGTCCACAAGATTCAGCGCCCACTGTTTCAATAGCTTTTGATACAGCCAAAGATTCAGAAGAAACTATTGTGATTGATGATGTTAAGATATCCATGACCGCTTCTGACAATGACATGGACAAAGTTGAAAAATCATTTGTCATCTCTGAAGAGACAAAGAAGGTATGCACTGATGACACATCTTTACAACAAGATGAAGTTCCCTCTAAAGATTCAATAAATTTGAATAAAGAGGAAGACAATCAAACTAATGAAACATGAGCTATGGAGATCCCTGTGAAGAGTGAATATGTGGATGCCAGTCAGAATGTAATACATACTCCATCCATCAAACCATCATTGTTGTCAAGTTTGACCCCTAATTTAGCAAATCTAGATGCTTGGGAAGAAGAAGATTTGATTAAGATCAGTGTGCTAGCCATGGAGAAAGCCAAAGAAAAACAAGTCATGAGAAACCCTCTCTTTTTGGAGACAGTGAACATTCTGAATGACTTAGTGCCAGCAGATAAGAAAATGGCTAAGATTCAGTTAGTTGATGATGTTGACAACATCTTGACAAGCTTCAAATCACATTTCACAAGTTTAGTAGACTCTGCTACTAAAATTGCAGAAGTTGAGTACAAGAAGGGAAGATTAGATGAATTGACAAAGAATTTATCTTTAGATCTGAACTCATTGAAGATTGGTCAAGCCATATTGAAAGAACTAGCAACTAAAGGCAGAAATGTAATAGCAAACTACATGGACAGAGTGAAATTCACCTCATAGCACATCAAAAAGATTGAGGAAGCTGACAGCTTGGTTGAAAGTGTTAGGAAATAAATTGAAACATCCTCGCCAGATATTATTGTATGCAACAATATCTATCAAGGGTAGTTAGACAAGATTGAAAAGGCTAAGTTAGAGATCAGCAAGATAAGAACCAGGCAAACTCAACTAAGAAATGCACTTGCACCCTCACCGACTGTTTTAAATGAGAACATAAAATAGATAGATGCAACCATTGCTACATATGATCAAGGACCTAGCATGTACCTAACAAAGATGCAGAAGCTTACATATTCCTTGTGCGCCCATCTTCAGACAGTTGATGCACTGAAGGCATTCTGGCAGCAAGAGATCAAAAATCTACAGATTGCTTATCCAGATGTATATTCAGAGTAAGTACTCAAGGACTTATAATTTTGAAACCTTTGTCATTAATGTTAAGGGGGGAGTAATATATATATATATAGGGAATATGTGTATATGTTATATATAGCAGTTTGAATAAAAAAGGATGATATACAGTTTTTGGGTGTTAGTCAACGTTTGAGTAACTTGGCCACAGTCCTTTGTTGCCATTAATGAAAAAGGGGGAGATTTTTGGCAAGTTGAATCTCAAGGAGAATATGACTTATTTTGTGTTTTCATTTTGGAAACAAAGTCATACAAAAGTTTTGACAGCAAACTTTGAAGAACAAAATGGCTAAGTATGGAAGACAGAACAAAACAGAGATATACAGTCGATTAGAGCACTAGTGCACGTGCGTACGATCGAATCAAGTTATGCGCTTTCATACATAAGATCCATGATATGTGAATATGTTAAGTCTATACACGCATGGTATGAAACAACAGTATGAAGAAGTTACAGAAAGATTAAGTGCACTAACAACTCAGAAAATAGAGTATGAAGCTGACTACTATTTTTGATTTAGCGTATAATATTTTATTGTGTAAAGGCCAAGCGCCTATTGTAATAAGTTTGTTATTATGTATTAAACATTATTTTAAACACACTTAAGCCAAGTTGTTTGGAAGCATTGTGAATGTTGTTTTTGGGCTGACTAAGGTCTTGTTTTTGGTCGCGTCTATTCAGGCATGAACATATATATATGACAAGAAAAGTTGTATTAGAAAGTGTCGAAGAAATATGCAGAGAAGAGAGATAGAAGAAAAATATAGAGATGTCAGCATGAGATAGAGCTCTTTAAGAGATTAAGAGCATCATCACATAAACGGAACTGATCAGACAATTGTGTCATATACAACATTTCACTTTTAGATATAGTGTATATCTATTATCAAGAAGGTTATAGCCTTCATCTTATTGAGTAGTGAGCTCTGGCAGTGAGCCAACCACCTCTAACAGGGTTTTGTAAAGACTCCTAATAGGGTCATTTTACTTGCATTGTAAAGACTGCTTCTAACAGGGCAAAGGAACCTTAACAAGTTCATTATACTAGTACAATCATTTGTGGGTACTAATTCCCACCGGGGTTTTCCTCTGATCAAGGTTTACCTGTAAACATATCTGGTATTATATGTTATTATGTTATGCTTCATATATTGTCTATTTGATTTATGTTCAAATTTCTGAAATAGAATAATTAGTTAAACACTGATTCACCCCCCCTCTCAGTGTTTCCAACAGTTTGGAATATGTGGCAAGAACAAGTGTGGTTTTACGTATCCTTAAACATAGTAGGCCAGTAATACCCTGACCCATGCCCGTTCCATACCTATCATTAAATTCATGTAACACATCCTTCGCTTCATCGTGGTTCAAGTATTTAAGGTATAAACCTTCATAATTTTGTTTGTACACTTGTTCATTTTTCAACATATAGGATCCACACTAATAGACTTTCTCTCCAAGGTTCAATAGCTCTAATACCAATTGTTAGGATTAAGTAATATTGAGAGGGGGGTGAATCAGTATTACAACACTTTAAACTTAAACTTATCAATTTCCAAATTAACCAGATAATTGTTGAAATGAAAAAAACATAAACATAAAACAGACAACTCATAACACCATGAATTTTTTCACGCGGAAACCCTGGCCAAGGGAAAACATCGGTAGGGATGGTACCCACAAATATGCACTAAAAGTATGTTTTCCTTGTTAGTAGACCTAGCCCTGTCAAGAGCTGAATATTACATTAGTACATTTCCCTGTTAAAGGTATACAATGAGCTCACTTCTCATACAATGAAAAATACGTCTTTGTTACAAAATTTATCAAAATGAATATAAAAAGGCATCTTATATGCTTAGGTATTTCCAATTGTATCTTGCATCATCATCTATCTAATTCTGACATCACAATGCATCTATTCATCTGTTCGCATCCATACCATACTTCTCTTCTCAAAAGATCTTCATATATATACATTATTACATATCCAGTCAGATTCCAAATACATCACAAAATGTAACCAACACTTATACAAAAAGAAAATGCAAAGTCATAAACAATACACTACAAAAATATAGGTAATACACAATCCAAACCCAATGTAGAACATTTGGATTCCTCATTACACTCCCTCAATCATCACGACCATTGAATTGCTCTGTCTCATTGTATCACTATCTTTGCATGTTTTAAAACATCTGCATCTTTCATCTATGAACTCCAAAAATTAAGATACCTTAACTGAAGGTCTATCATATCCCAAAATAGCTTCCTCTAAGCTCGCATGTCTTCATTCAACACATATAATGTTTGCTTCCCAAATTTGTACTCATGTACCCTACAAACTTATTTCTGGACTTCGTCATTTTGCAAGCCTTAACTCCAAAACTGTGTTCTACTCCTAGCGATCATTCATAACTGATGTGTTTCCATAATGAAAACCCTAATATTTTCCTTAACACTCATGAATGAGTCACTTGCCAACATACACTTCATCTTCAAAGAATTTCTCTATGAGTTGTTCAAACCTTCAAGGCATCATTTTTGCAATATATAGTACACAATGTCTTGATACCAAATATCCAAAACAACTCCTTCATTAGTATATACGTAATAAAATAGAACTTCCTCAGTATCCATGATCAAATTCATTATGCCTTGTCCTATGACAAGCTTCATTGGTTGAATTTCCAGATCAAATTCCTAAAGCATAGCCATCCATTTCCCTCTTCTCTCCCCCAACTCATTTTGCATTAACATGGACTTGACCACATGATCTGGTATAATGGCAATGATTTTACTTCTTAGAATGTAATGTATGAATTTTTTAAAAGCCTTAACCAAGGCAAAAGATTACTTCCCCAGGTTTGGGTAGTTCAATTTGACATTCTTCAAAGGACTACTCATAAAGGCAATTGATCTTTCATCTTCACTGTCCTTCTTTTGTGTTTGTATTCCTGCACATGAGTGACCATAAGCAAAGGAGTATACTATAAATGGTAGTGCATAATCAGGAGTGACCAACATTGATGCAGTAGCAATAGTTGTTTTGATTTCTTAAAAATATTCCTTTACCAGTGCATTCCACTCAATATTTGCATCTTTCTTCAATATGCCATTCATGGGACGTACTATTTCAGAAAAACCACTTATAAATTTCCAAACAAAATTGATCTTTCCAAAGAAATAATTCAACTCTTTTTGACTATTGAGGGGAAACAATTTCAAGATAGCATTGACTCTTTCGGGTTTGATCAAAATTACAGTCTCTAAAATAACATGTCCTAGAAGTTTCCCTTTAGTTACACCGAAGGAGTACTTCTTTGTGTTCAAGGATATACCATACCTCCTGCACCTCTTTAGTACTTACCTTAAGTCATCAATGTGGTCAACCTGATTCTTGGAGAACATTGTGAGGTCATCCATATAGATCACAACGCACCTATTTCCTAAACCCTTCAAAGAAACATCCTTGACTCGCTAAAAAGTAGCACCAACATTAATCAATACAAAAGGCATGCATCGGTAAGAAAAACTACCTCACTTTGCTGTGAAAGATATCTTCAAAAGATCTTCTTCTTGGACTATCACTTGATTGTATCCAGAGTATCCATCTAGGAACGACATCATTTTAGACCCATTAAAAATTTGCAGCTCCTCATCAAGAGACAGGAGCGGATAGTTATCCTTTTGCAAAGACTTATTGAGGTTCTGAAAGTCAACACAAAGACGGATTTATCCACTCTATTTATGCACTGGCACTAAATTAACAACCCAAGTGGAGTTCCATATAAGGAATATTATTTTGGCATCAAGAAAATTTGGCACTTCCTTTTGTATCAATGATTCGATGATTGGATTTACAGGTCTTTGTCATTGACAGAATGGCTTAGCATCTAGCTTAAAATCTATATTATGTGTGATAACTTCTGGATCATAAGTCTTGCAATCGTCATAGATCTAGGCTATGATATCCTTATATTCTTTTAATAGTTAAATCATACATTCCCTTTCTTTTTTAGTATAGACCTTTCCAATATTAACATACCTAGGTTCCTCTTTGGTGCCTAGGTTATAAGTCTCTCAATCATCTCTTCCTTCTTTAGGCATTGATATTTTCCCTTTAGCTCACTCATCTTTATCAAAAATTAATTCAAGAGAAACCATCCCCTTCGGGATGGTATTAGTTTTCAAATTGAGAATCTCGTCTTCCTCTTCTTCCTAGTATTTTGCCTCTAGTTCATCATCAATAATTTTCTTCTCAAATATCCTGCTACACATGATGAACTCAAGGATATGTTGATAATCCTGAAAGACTTGAAAATTGGTTATATTATCTAGGATAGATAGGGCAGTGGTGCATGAGCACCTTAAGGTCTTTGGTAGATCTTTGAAACATTTTGGCCTTTAGGTTGGTGTTGCCCAAAATTCCCCATCCATGCATTTTGGCCCTCCTCTATGTTTTCCCGCCAAAGGACAGCTTCCCCTTTTTTCAAAAGTCATGCCTTTTACACGAGCTGTCAATCGCGTTTTAAGTTTTGTTCAAGTTTAAAGTTGCGCGACTGCGCGACGAGCTGCCATCCGCAGTCGTCGCTCAGTCGCAGCCTTTTCTTGCTTCAGTTCATTTTCCCCCCGACTGCACGATGAGTAAGAATAGGGCCTCATCGCTCGGTCGCTGAGAAATGCATATGAAAAGGGAACAGGTCGCGAGTGCGTGACAAGTAAAAAATAGCTGCTCGTCGCCCAGTCGCTGCAAAATGAGGACAGACATAATTCTCCCCGCGAGTGTGCGACCAGAAAAGGAGGTGGCTCATCATCGCTCAGTCGCCAAACATAAAGATAAATGGAAAAATAGCTAGCGATTGCGCGACCGAAGGAAAGGCTATGCTCGTCGCGCGCTCGCCAAAGATAAGGAACAAAAGGAATGCAGCTCGCGACTCAGC
>MU224270.1:4036805-4065615 GCA_018584345.1 Thuja plicata
ATTCTTTCTGCATTCTATCCTTATAACTTCTTACACTCATGATATTCTTTCTAGGACATCTGTTTTGTAAAGATATCTCTTATTTTTATAACTTTGTTGATATAATTTGATATATCCCTTGTCGTCAGCTCTGGGGGGAAAGGTATTTACTCCTTCTACCTCTATCTAAGGATCTACTTTCCTTAGCTTAGTGGCATTTGTTTATGTTGCAAACATTATTTTTCTATAAAGATCTATGTTTTAACCATTGATACCCCCTTATTTGAGAGGTGATTGTCCTAGGTCATTACCTCTTCTTTATTTTTCAAATTATGTTCTTTATAAAATATTTCCCTTGCTTTTTGGTTAGAGTTTGTTATCCTTCATTCCAAGATTCCTCATCCTCTTTATTGGAAGGAGCTTGATGGTTGAAGCTTGGGTCCCTCTTGCTTTTCGAAGATGACATTTTATCCTAAGCACTCCTCTCTGGTAGGGCTCTTGTTGATAAGATCTCTTCCCTTTTGAGGATCCTTTTTCCATAAGTGACATATTCATTTCATGATTATCTATGTTCTTAGATGTAAGGGTCAATACTCTTCACTAATAATATGGCGTACATTGTTGTAAAGCGAGATATCTCCTTACCTTGTGAAGTAGGTATTCTCTTCCTCTTCCTTATCCTGCCTAGTGGGTAGCCATGATAAGGAGGGGGGCATATATAGGGTCTCCCTTGTACTATAGTTTACATTTATTTACATTTTACAATATGCTAAATCCTTGGAGGGTAACGCACACAAGTTGCTAAATCCTGAAGAGACATGTATTTTTACTTTTTACTTTTGCTAAATCCTTGGAAGGTAATGCACATAAGTTGCTAAATCCCGTAGAGACACGCATTTTTACTTTTATGTTTGCTAAATCCTTGGAAGGTAATGCACACAAGTTGCTAAATCCTGAAGGGATATGCACCCTTTTTATTTTTACGATATGCTAAATCCTCGAAAGGTAAGGCACATAAGTTTCTAAATCCTGAATGGACACAAATTTTATATTCCATAGTGATGCAAGAATGTGGATCTATGGATATTTTCAAAAGCCATCAGAAGATGCATTTACAATTACAAGCACAGTTTATGGGTGAACCTATTGGGGTCTCTCCCTCCTTGGTGATTCATAGTAAGGTGGTCATCTTACTAGGTGAGGTAATCACTTTCTCTTTTTTTCTCTTTCGCTTTCATGCTAGTAGGATTAGATCATGAAGCTATGTTATCTATGGTGTTGTTCTTGTCTTACTTATGTAGTCATATATGTTTTCTATGTTTGACTATTCTTTACTTTCGTATCTTTATGTATGTATGATGAGTTAGAATCCTTGGTTTGGGGGCTCATATCCCTGACTTAGTGATATTCTACCTCATTGCAATCCATCGGGATCTTTTTCCTCTAACTTTATCGGGAGCACATTTGATTTCCGTACTCCCACTAAAGTGGGGGCTTAATGTATCATCTTAAAATGGAATAACTTCCATGTTAAGAATGTTTAGCCATCCTTAGGGGATGTTTTTTTACCTCCATCATATCATCCTCCCGTTTCTGCATCAACCTCTGCTTCTGTGCCTATTTAGGACCTTGATTGGGCCTCTCCAGGCACCTTCTACCCCACCTGGCATATTTTCTAGGGGTTATGCCCCCCTGGGTCAAGGTCAACCTTGACCTTGACCCTGACCAGGGTCCCCCTTTCAAAACTGAAAGCTTGTCAGCTGTCAGGGGTCATCCAAAATTCAATTTTCCCGCTTCTGGGTCGGCTGTTTCAGGTTCCGAAGCGCTGATTCCTGAATTATATTTAATATAGGTCCTTTTCTAGGGGCATGGGTCTAATTGGAATTTAATTATCCTATGGCGGATTCCTTAGAAGATTGTGCCCTAGTTTCATATAAATGGAAGTTTTCTCCTCTCATTTTCTCTAACCATCAAGTAAGCGATATTGAGCAAAAAGAAGTTTCAAGCATCCATTGTTCTACATATTTCCAAGCTCTCAAGGTGTTCAATTCTCCCTCTCAAGCATTCAAGTTCTCCATTGAAGATCAAGGATTCAAGCTTTCAAGCCTTTCAAGGGATTAGGTGCAAACATTCAAGATTCATCATTCAAACCCTAGATCTAGCCATCATGGTGGTGTGATCTTCCTTCAAGATCCTTTTGCATCCTCAAGACTCTTTCATCCTCTCTTCAAGGTGGATTTCAAGCATACAATCATGGAGGTTTATGGTTTCTAAAGTCCATGCTTTTATACTTACATATTTGCTTACATTTGAATTATAATTACATATCTATTGAATATCATAGCTTCATTGTTAGATTCAATTCTACTACTTGCTAGCACTCTATACTTTATTGATTTCAAGGTTAATTCCTAAATTGGGTTTTGACTAAGGAAAACCCCTCCCCCACAACAAACAATCCTCTTTTTCTTGTAGGAAAAGGTTCAGAATAGAAGATTTGAGACCAGATCTAGATACCCTTTTCGGCTTTCTTTCAGATGGCGTGAACAGATTCTCTGTCGGACCTGTGCAGGTCAGGGTCGACATTATTGGGTCAGGGTTGACATTTGTGGGTCAAGGTAAAAAATTTTCATAAGACAACATCAGAACGGAAAAAGATTTCTGGGTTTTGTTTGTCTCTGCGTTCCAGTTCGGGATCATCTATCAATTTTTCCAAAAACAGTCTACAGACCTCAGAAAATAGCATTCTTTGTTCTGAAATTTTGTAAGGTTAGCTCTTCTTCCTATCCTTTTCAATTGCTGTAATTAAACATATTCATTTAATCAATTAACAAAATTTAAGATCCCCTTCTTTGTTCTCTTTCCGAATAGTTGATTCATTTGTGCATTAACCCTTCTTTAGGGTTGATCAAATTGGATCTCCCATTTGTGCATTTGAGGATAAAAGAGGAGCATCTTATCTTCTCCCTAATCACAATTGCAATACACAATCAATACAATTAAATTAAATGTAAGGTAGGGTTAAGGAAATCAACATACTCTAAGAAAATCAAATAATAATTAACAATCAAACCACCTTATCCGCTTCCAACACCTTACATTTTTGTAACCTCTATTTTATATGTTACACATGGAAGTGAGGATAAAAATGGTTTGGATAAGATCTCCATTGATCCTATTCATATTTTATCCTCCTCTACAACCTCTCCAATTGACCTTTACCATAGGGTGTGTGCATGGTTACCTTCATGTTCCACTATTTACAATATTGATACACCTAGAAAGACTTCATTTAGTGTGTCTGATGTTGTTTTGTCCTCTCTTGTATTACATTGTAAGGATATATTAGAGAAAGAAGATGACTTTAATATTTCCCTCCATGGAGATGAGTTAAGGATTGATTCTTCTCCTAATATATGTCTTTTCTATGAGCCTACTTTAGAATACAATTCTTTCTCCTTTGGGGATCAAGCTTTAGGCACTCCTACAATGTGCTTTATTGATAGGGAGGATAATCCTCTTATTTGGGATGAACCTTTGGATTTGGATGTTGATTAATCTCTTCCTCATGAAGCCATTAGGGATGATTCTACTTTTTGGGATGAACCCTTGGATAAAGACATTGATTTATTCCCTTCTTGTGAAGATGCTTTGATACAAGATGGTGATTTATTAATGGATGACATATTCATACATGATGATGACTCTTTTTCTAAAACCCACTTCCATTATGTGGACATTTTAGAGAAAGAAGAGAACATTATTGATACATTACCTCTATTTGGGACTTGTTCTAGTAATGAGACAGTAGTGGGGAATGATATGAATTCCTTTAATCCTCTCCCTCTTAGTGATGATCCTGTAGAGCATCAAGCTCCTACCCCATCTTCTCCTATGATGTATTCCTTTATTTTTCCTTCTTTTGAATCTATCGAATATTCTAATGATGACATAGTGACTAACGAAGTTCCATTGACTTCTTTTCATATGGCTTCTTGTTATGGTCATAGTTATCATTTACTAGTTAAACAAGGATTCCATAGTCAAGGATGTTCTAAACATAAATAGGGAATTCAAATGCCCTTACAGAATGAGGGGCATGAGCATTCTTATGGATTGGGATTTAATCCTCAACAACGCATAAATGTTACCAACATATCAAATAACATTTCAAAACATGATGACCGTATTAAGGAATTTGACCAAGAGGTTGTTTTGCCTAAGCTCCTTCATGTTAAGATGATTACCAGACCTAAACACAAAAATAAATGTAGTCTATACTTAAAGATTCTTTATTTTTGTTTCTATCATAAATTTCATGATCACTCTAATGAATGTCAAGCTTTACATTATAAGATTAGGCAACTCATTGATAGTAAAGTTATTTATATATCATGTGGCCATGAGTTATATTTCAATCCTATTTTCTCTAAATAACATTTATGTTCCTATTATGGAACTCCATATTATGTAAACAATGTTAGCCTAATCTTTGGGGGCTCGTTGTCTTGCATAGTATTGTGAGAAATATAATAGGTCCCCTTTCATCCTTGTTCCTATGCTTGGGGGGCAAGGATGCCATCTCCTTCTCTTCTGTCTTTCTGGGATCCATTTCTCCTTGGTTAAGCAGTATCTATCTATTATGTGATATCCAATCATACATGAAAATTTTGGTTTGCATTAAGGATCTATGTCCTTCATTATAACCTATTTTTTTGTTTTTGGGTTTCCATGGTTGATAAATCTCTCACCTTGGAAACTGAATAGTGTGCTATCCCTCACAAGGGTTACTTTTTCACTTCTCACATGATATCTCTTTGCAACAATATCTCTTGATATAATTTTATATATCTCTTGCCTTCACGCCTGGGGGGCAAGGTATTTTCCTTCTTCCTCTATCTAAGGATCTACTTCCCTTAGCTTAGTGGTATTTTTTTATCATATAACATTATTTTCTTATAAATATTTATGTTTTGACTATGGATACCCTCTTATACAAGAGGTGATTGTCCTAGGTCATCTCCTCTTATTTATTTTGCAAATTATGTTCTTTATAAACTCTTGCCCCAACTTTTTGGGTTAGATTTTGCTTCCTTCATTCCGAGATTCTTCTTCCTCTTGATTATAGGGGGCTTGATGATTGAATCTTTGTTCCCTCTTTTTTTTAGAAGATGACATTTTATCCTAAGCACTCCTATATGGTTAGGGTCTTGTTGATAAGATCTCTTCCTTTTTGAGGATCATTTTTCCATAAGTTACATATCCATTTCATGATTATCTAATTTCTTGGATGTAAGGGTCAAGACTCTTCGCTAAGGATATGGTGTACATTGTTGTTAAGCTGGATATCTCCTTACCTTGTGAAGTAGGTATCCTCTTTCTCTTCCTTATCCTTCCTAGTAGGTAGTCATGATAAGGAGGGGGGAATAAATAGGGTCTCCCTTGTACTATATTTTACATTAATTTACATTTTGCAACATGCTAAATCCTTGGAAGGGAACGCACATAAGTTATTAAATCCTAAAAAGACACGCATTTTTACTTTTATTTTTGCTAAATCCTCAGAAGGTAACGCACATAAGTTGCTAAATCCTGAAGAGATACGCCCCCTTTTAAATTTTACAATATGCTAAATCCTTGGAAGGTAACGCACATAAGTTGCTAAATCCTAAAAAGACACGCATTTCATATTCATAGTGATAAAAGAATGTGGATCTATGGATATTTTCAAAATCCATCAAAAGATGCATTACAATTACAAGCACATTTTATGGGTGAACCTATTGGGATTTCCCTCCTTGGTGATTCATAGTAAGGTGGGCATCTTACTAGGTGAGGTAATCCCTATCTCTTTTCTCTCTTTTTCGCTTTCATGCTAGTAGGATTAGATCACGAAGCTATGTTATCTATAGTGTTTCTCTTGTCTTTCTTATGTAATCATGTATGTTTCTATGATTGATTGATCTTTATTTTTCATATCTTTTATGAATGTATTTTGAGTTAGAAACCTTGGTCTAGGGGCTCATGTTCTTGACTTAGTGATGTTCTACCTCATTGCGATCCACCAGAGTATTTCTTCTAACTTTACTGCAAGCATGTTCGATTTCTATACTTCTACTAAAGTGTGGGCTTAATGTATCATCTCAAAATGGAAGCACTTCCATGATAATAATGTTTATCCCTCCTTAGGGGGTTTTTTTTACCACCATCATACTGTCCCCTCATTTATGCATCATCCACTACTTCTGTTCTTGTTTAGGACCCTGATTGGGCCTCTACGGGCACCTTCTATCACACTCGGCATATTTTCCAGGGGTTTTGACCCCCTAGGTCAGGGTCGACCTTGACCTTGACCTGGGTCCCCATTTCAAATCTGGAATTCTCTCGGTTGTCGGAGGTCATCAAAAATTCATTTTTCCCGCTTCCGGGTTGGTTGTTTTGGGTTCCAAAGCGGCAAATCCTAAATTATATTTAATATAGGTCCTCTTCTAGGGGCATGGGTCTAATTGGAATTTAATTCTCCTATGTCGGCCTCTCTAGAGGATTGTGCCCTAGTTTCATATAAAAGGAAGTTTTTATCCTCTCATTTTCTCTAAGTCATCTATTCAAGCCAAAGCATTAATTCTAAGCATCAACCAAGTAAGAAGAGGTGATCAAGCAAAAAGTTCAAGCATTCATTTTTCTACATGTTTCTAAGCTTTCAAGGTGTTCAATTCTTCCTCTCAAGCATTCAAACTCTCCATTGAAGATCAAGGATTCAAGATTTCAATCCTTTGAAGGGATTTGGTTCAAGCATTCAAGATTCATCATTCAAACCCTAGATCTAGCCATCATGGTGGTGTGATCTTCCTTTAAGATCCTTTGCGCATCCTCAAAACTCTTCCATTATTTCCTCAAGGTGGATTCCAAGCATACAATCATGGAGGTTTATGGTTTCTCATTGAGTCCAAGATTTCATATTTACATACTTGTTTACATTCAAAATACAATTGCATATCTATTTGAATATCATAGCTTCATTCTTAGATTCAATTCTACTACTTTCTAAAATTCTATACTTTATTGATTTCAAGGTTAGTTTCTAAATCGGGGTTTGAATAAGGAAAACCCCTCCCCACAACAAACAAACCTCTTTTTCTTGTAGGTACACGTTCATGACTATAGATTTGAGCCCAGATCTGGATACCCTTTTCAGCAAACTATTGGGATCCATGAACAGATTTTCTGTCGGACCTGTGCAGGTCAAGGTTGAGATTATTGGGTTAGGGGTGACATTTGTGGGTCAAGGTCAACCTTTTTCATAAGATGGTGTCAGATAGGAAAAATATTTTTGGGTTTTTTTCGTCTCTGTATTTCTGTTCCGGGTCATACTTCAGATTTTTCAGAAACAGAGTACAGACCTCAGAAAACAACATTCTTTGATCTGCAATATTTCAAGGTTAGTGCATTTCTCCTATCCATTTCAATTAAAATCCTTAATCATTATAAATCTATCACACATTTACATTCATTCACACACATTTTAAGAGGGAAACCTAGGATCTCCTTCTTTATTCTTATTTCCAATAGATTAATTCATTTATGCATTGATCCTTTTTGGGTTGATCAATTTGGATCCTTCCTTTGTGCATTTGAGAATAAAGGGTAATGTCTTATTTATCCCTCCACTCTAAACATTAAATGTAAGTTGATAAGTGATTTGAGTATCAAAACACTCTTTTTCTATTAATGTCATTTTCTTCTTTACAGATATAACAGAGGAAGAGGATTTCACAATGGTGGAAGAGGAAGATCAGGTGGGTTTGGAAGAAGATCACACTTTTCTACCATGAAGTGTTACTGCTTTGTCCAATTAGGTCACCCTTCATATGGATGTCTAGATAAGCTAGAAACTTCACAAAGAGAGAAGAACATTACCTATGTCCAAGAAGAGGACTGTACTAAACAATCAGAGGTGAGTCTAGATTCAGAGAAGGGAGAGAATCTCATGTTGAGAAGGATCTTGATCAAAACACCTACCAAAGATGAACATAAGCAGAGAAGTGCTCTTTTTAGAGTCAAGTGCAAGATATTGGGGAAAGTGTGAAAGGTTATCATTGATTCAGGGTCCACAGATAATGTCATATCTGAAGAGACAGTACAGAAATTAAAACTCACCAAGATTCCACATGTGTGTCCCTATAAGGTTACTTGGTTGAATCATGGGCAAAATATCTTGGTAAATGAGCAAGTGTGGGTAGAGTTCATTATTGGAAAGTATCAAGATAAGATACTTTGTGATTTGTTGCCAATGGATGCATGTCATTTGTTGCTTGGCAGACCATGGCAGTGTGACAGAGAAGCATTCCATAATGGAAAGGAGAACAAGTACTTATTCAAGAAGAATGGAGTAACTTTCAAAATCCAATACACTATTGATGAGTGGGAAGGAATTATTAAAGGACATGAAAGAGGAAGAAGAAGTTGGATATGCCATCATGTTGAAGCTAAGGGAGGAGGAGACACATAAACAAGAACCTATGCCAGAAGAAGTGAGACAACTATTAGATCAGTTTAAGGACATAATATGTGAGGGTACACCAGCTAAACTACCACCAAAGAGGGAGACAAGTCATCAGATTGACTTTGTGCTAAGAGCATCATTGCCAAACAAGGTTGCATACAAAATGACACCCAAGAAAAACAAGGAGATAGATAGAGAAGTACAAGAACTTTTGGACCAAGGGTTGATTAGAAAGAGCATAAGCCCATGTGTTGTCCTAGTGGTGTTAGCTCCTAAGAAGGGAGGTAAGTGGAGAATGTATACTGATTCTAGGGAAATTAATAGGATAACTATTAGATATAGATTTCCTATTCCTAGAATAGAATATTTAATGGATTGTTTGGGGGGTGCTAATTACTTCTCTAAAATTGATTTGAAAAGTGGTTATTAGCAAATTATAATGAAAGAAGGGGATGAGTGGAAGTCAACCTTTAAAACTACAGAGGGGTTATATGAATGGTTAGTTATACCCTTTGGGCTTACCAATGGACCTAGTACCTTTATGAGGGTGATGAATGAATCCTAAAGGCTTACATAGGTGTGTTTGTAGTTGTCTACCTAGATGACATCCTCATTTTCAGTAAAACCAAAGAGGAGCACATGAAGCACTTAGAATTGGTGTTGAAGAAACTTCAAGAGGAGAAGCTCACCATAAATTTGGAAAAGAGTGAGTTCATGAAACAAGAGTTAGTCTACCTAGGATTTATAGTGTCTCAAGGGGACTTAAAAATGGATAAGAGTAAGGTTGAGGCCATTCTCAGTTGGCCTACTCCTAAGACAGGGACTAAAGTTAGGAGCTTCCATGGGTTAGCCCAATTCTATAGGAAGTTTATTAGGAGATTCAGTGAAATTTGTGCTCTAGTCCTATATACCATTAAAGGAGGTTTGAAAACAAAGTTTGTGTGGACCAAAGAAGCTAATGAGGGGTTTAAAAGGTTGAAGAGAGAAGTAGCCACCCAACCTATACTTGTTTTACCAAGTTTTGACAAACCATTCATAGTAGACTGTGATGCAATCAACATTCAGTGGGGGTTGTCTTAAGCCAAGAAGACAGGCTAGTAGAATTTTAAAGTGAGAGATTGAATGAGGCAAAGTCTAGGTACTCTTCCTATGACTTGGAGCTATATGCTCTTGTGAAAGCCTTGAAGAAATGGAGGCATTATCTATTTCCTAAAGAGTTATTTATCTTTACAGATAACTAATCATTGAGTTATATCAACACTCAAGACAGACTTAGTTTGAGACACATCAAATGGATGGATTTTTTGTAGTCATATACCTTCACCATTAACCATAAGAAGGGGGTACAAAACAAGGTTGCAGATGCCCTAGTAGAAGGATGCTTACCATACAAGATATTTAGTTGCAGAGCACAGGGGTTGAGGGGTTCAAGGACCTTTATGAAGGAGATGCAGACTTCTCAATGATCTATAAGGTGTGCAAAGAATTAGAGAATCACTTTCACAGTGAGTATGTAGACTACACCCTACAAAATGGCTTATTGTTCAAGGGGAAACAATTAAGTGTTCCAAGGGGATCCATGAGGGAGAATCTCATCCAAGAAAAGAATAATGGGATTTTGAGTGGACACTTTGGAATATTAAATAAGACTTTGGATCTAGAGGATAGATTTTATTGGTGGCCAAAAATGCAGACAGACATAAGAAGATATGTGGAGCAGTGTGGAGTGTGTCCGAAGGAAAAGGGGACTTCGTCAAATGCATGCTTATATCAGCCATTTCCCATCCCATGTAGACCATGGGAGTGCATAAGTATGGAATTTATTGTAGGAATACCTAGGACACCTAGTGGTCTAGATAGTGTGTTTGTGGTAGTGGATAGATTTAGAAAAATGAGTCATTTTGTCCCATGCAAGACAACACATTATGCTAGCCACATGGCCCACTTTTTCTTTAAGGAGATAGTAAGAATACATGGCTTTCCAACAAGCATAGTTGCATACAAAGATGTGAAGTTTATGGTACATTTCTAGAAGTCGCTTTGGATAAGGCTAGGAACCAACTTGTCACATAGTTCAGCTTATCATCCTCAAACAAATGGACAGACAGAGGTGATCAATAGAGTATTTTGTAACTTTTTGAGTTGTTTGACAAAATAATATGGACAAATTTGGGAGAAAGTTATTTCATAGGAAGAATTTGCCTACAATGATAGCACAAATCAGACTATTGGCAAGAGTCCATTTGAGATTGTCTATGGGTTACACCCAGGGGGTGTTCTTGAGTTATGATTTCTAAAAGGATATGAAGGAGTCAGTGGTCATGCTGATGATTTTTCCCATTCAATGAGGGAGGTACATGAACAAGTTAGAAAGACACTAATGGAGACCAACCAGAAGTTGAAAACCAAGAGAGATGAAGGAAGAAGAGATCTACAATATGAGGTAGGTGATCTTGTAATGATGTTCTTGAATAAGGCTAGGATAAAAAAGGGCATGCCTAGTAAGTTGCAGATGAAAAGGATTCGGCCATGTAAGGTGTTAGCCAAGTATGGACCTAATGCTTATAAGGTGGAACTACCCAAGGAGATGTCAATCTCTCCTATCTTCAATGTGAAAGATTTGATAAAGTATAAAGGACCAAAGATGGATGAATTAAATTACACTAATGAGGTGAGCAAGGATGTGGAAGAACTTAAGACTCCTGATTAGATCAAATCACAAGTTGAAAGGATACTGGATTCAAGAGTGAAAAAGAAGACCAGGCATAAGATATATATGGAGCATCTAGTGAAATGGAGACAACAAAAAGAGTCAGAAGCCACTTGGATAGTTGAAATTAACTTCAAGAAGCATGGAATCGGTGAGGAGTTCCTGACACCACAGGTACCCTAACTTGTTTGTTGCAGGGGGGAATGGTGCAGGAGCACCTTAAGGTCTTTGGTAGATCTTTGAAATATTTTGTCTTGTAGGTTGGTTTGGCCAACCACAAAAGTGAATAAGGCCTATCTTATAAAGTCCCAAGTGAGTTTAGTGTGTGTGTCCAGAGTCAAGAATGAGTAGGGTTTAGTGTTTGATGGGATCAAGTAGTATCTAGGGGTTTATGTCCTTAAAAGACAACCAAAATGTCAAAGGTTGACCAAAAATCCAAAAATGGAGTATAATTCATATATTTGGTGTTTTTGAATGTTGTAAGGTCATTTTATAAGGTTTAGGACCAAGTTGGGTCATTGGAAGTGAGAATTGGTCATTTGTGCAAAAGATGTAAAAGTTGTCATGACAACTTTTGCAACTTTGCAAAGTTGTCATGACAACATTTCCTAAAACTAGTAAAGGGCTTTAATGGTGTCCAAATCCTGACAAGAGGGTCCAAAAATGTAGGAATATGATATAAAAGGTGGATCAAACCCTAATCTAGGAGTTAGTTTTCATTTTGTAGGGACTGTGTGTTGAGGAGTGAATTACACTGTAATTTTGAAACAGAGCCATCATCCAATACTTTAATGGATTGAATGGAGTAAAATAATGAATTGAGAGGATTTTTGTGTTATTTAATTGCTTCGTGTACCATTTATTTGATCATTTTTACTTTCTGGGGAACATTTTCAAAATTCTTTAAGTTTCACGAGTTCTCTGTCCAGTTTTGAACTAGTCATGTAAATAATGAATTTTCCTTAAGTTCTTGTGGTCCAAAACCCTATGACCACTTGGAATCAAGTAAATCCTTGTATATATGTTGTAAATATGGTGTGTAGATTTTGTCTATGCAAGGAATCCATGAGAACAATCAGGCCCTAGGTGAGTACTGTGTATTCTGGCTAGGAAGTCTAAACAATGCAGAGGTAATAAGATTTGCTTATGGATTGGTGTGTGCCATTTTTTTGTAGAGGAGTGTAGGGGAATGTATATCATACAAGTGGATGAAATTATAAGAGTAGAGGAGGTCATTATAGTACCTATTGAAGACAAAGAATCCAAACCAGTATACATGCCCTAGAAACCCTTAATTTTAGGGGTTTGGTGGAAGTCCAGTGTACAGACAAAGTGAGGAACTAAAACCTTGAAAATCCTAGAGCCTAGGATAAAATCACAAGGAATATATAATTAGTTCATAGGGGTGTTAAGGGATTTTTTAAGAAAATCCAAGATTATTGTGTATAGGAAGGCTAATTAGGCCTAAAAGGCTATAAGGCCCTAAAACATGGAAATCAAGAACCCGATTGAAACCAAGATGAAAGGTCCATAAAATTGGAACAAGTGCAGTGGAAAGGGACCTAGGAAGGGTCAGGAATCCTATCCTTAGGGAGGTAGGAAAATTTGGAAAGAAGGTGGCTAGGACAAGCCCATGGATATATAGGAGTATGGAGAGGAACTTAGTGATAGTTTGAAGTTGTTGGAGAGCTCCAAGGAAGATAGGAGATCAGGGAGTTACCCTCTAGTTAGGGTGGTGATAGGAACCCTAAGAAGACCAAATAAGGTCTTGTAAAAGAGTAATAAATCTCTAGGAGTTGGGACTCCCCATCAGGCAGAAACTAGCTCAATCAAAGATCTTTTCAAAATAGTTCTCTCCATAGGTTGGAATGCACTAACCAATATAGCCAATGCATCTGCAATAGCATTCCTTCTTCTGGGAATTGACATTATATTAAAAGCTTCAAATTCTTTAATCAAATCCCATACCCTTTTTTGATATGCCCCCAATATTTTTTCATTGCATGAATACTAAGCCTTAACCTGTCTGATCACCAACTGTGAATCTCCATCAACAACCAAGGCCTTAACCTTCCTTTGCAATGCCATAAGGAGACCATATACCAATGCTTCATATTCTACCACAATTTTAGTGCACAAAAATTGAAGCCTATAAGAGGCATAAAAAGTTATACCTTGGGGTTTGATAAGTTTGACACCAACTCCAGCTTCTTGTTTTCATTTAGATCCATCTAATTTCAGCTTCCAGACCTCATGGTTTTTACTAGGTCGAGTTGTAGGCTTAGACTTAACTTTAGCTTGGAACTTTTGTGGTTTTTATGGTGTAGGCTGAAAAATATTAACTAATGAAACAACTTCCTCTTGGGGGATGTTTCTTCATAGTCAAATGGAGGACCATAATTTCTATCCCGGGAGACTGGTTTTCACTCTTCCTCTTTCTTTGTTCCTATTTCCTCATGTGCAAACTCAATGTTCTCAGCCTCATGATTCTTTTTTATTCGCTGGATATACATCATAGGTCCCTCATAGGAAGAAAAAAATCCTCCATTAGAGCATGTATCACTGAAAGAAAAAATTGGTTCGGTATTGCTTGACGATTTTGAATCTTGAATAATTTTAGCAGATTGGCCTATTTGCGTTAACGCTCAGGATACCGCATCCTTGCAACTAGCACACTCAAACATGGAATTCCCTTCATGATGGAGATGATAGTAACTTCATAATAATAAAATTTTCGGATCAACATCATCTCTGAGATATTTCAAATTATTTCTCATATTCACCATAAATTCCAAGGAAACCTCATCTTTTACATGGAATTCTTGCAATCCATCCATTGGGATTTCATTTGATGTATCTCTCTTTTCAACTTGGAAATTAGGACTTTATCCATCTTTTACACGCCTAATTCGAATTGTGTGAATATAACTTCATTAAGTGCATCTATCTTAATCTGATTATTCAATCCCTTCCATGGCAGCCACAATTGTGTAAAGTCGGCAGAGAACCATCCTCTTAAACATTTAGTCCATTCTCTGCTAAGAAGCATAGCATAAGTCTCAGGGATTTCTACTACATGGATGTCTATGATATATTGGATTCAAGGATCGGTCGTTAGTCAGATGTGCACGTCTTTGAGAATATTGATCACCTTAAATTTAGTCTTATCATGCTCAATTACAAATTTTTTGGTGGTTTGAGGATTCACTCCCATATTATGACATATTGATAGAGGCATCACATTACAATAAGCTCTGGAATCAATTAAACATTTATGCAAATTATTTCCAAAGATTCTCAGACTTAGAAAAAATTGAGGCACTTCCACCCGATCTTTTAACATGGTCAACATAGATTTTGTCACATTGACGTTGGATGGAGGGGGTCTCACATTTCCATCCAAAGTATTCTTCTTTGAATGATAAAATCTTTAACATCACTTCCCTTTGAGAAGGGAAACTTTGTAACTTGTCAAACATAAAAATGTTGCCTTTTGTCCTTTTCAATTCCTCTACCGCGCTATACTTCTCAGTAGACCAAGTCATAATATTTTGCGTATGGTTGACATAATTTGGGATTTCAGGGTAGTGGTGGATGGACCCCTTGGAGGTGTAGTATTTTTTCTCGCCCTCTAATTTTAAGGTGTAGGATGTAACCCAGACGGGTTACCATCCGTAAGAGGATCTTTTCTATTCCTTGGATTGTAATTGTTTCAATTGTCACTTCTAAATGCATGTATCTCAGAATATTCGGGTTCGTCATCTTGCTAAAATGGGAACATAAATTCTTCTTGTATTTTTCACAATTTTTTCCTTTTGTTGTTGGTTCATATGAGTCAAATACCATGGTACTAAACTGTACAAGAGGTTCTTCTGCATTTTATGGAAGCTGATTCACATTGTCACTTTTGTATCCAAATGTGTTGTCATGTTGTCCCATACCTGTTATACCTGTAAAATTCACATTTAGAGACTCATAGACGTTAGCAATGTCACCGGGTATATTTCCATTATTTGGTCAAGTGTTCTAGGTCTGATTTGGTCATGGTTTTCCATACTATTTATCCTGAGAATTATTGTTTTTGTTGTAAGAGTTGTAACTTTGATTTTGATTCTGAGGGTAATTGTTTGGGGCAGAAGACTATCTCTAATAATTACCTTGATTTTGAGAAGGATTTAACTTCATCCACATAAGTTCGTTAGAAGATTGAGACAAAGTATTTTGCATAGCATCAAATTCAGAAACTAAATTGTTATCAGGTTCGGTAGGAGGTGTAAGTATTTGCTCAAAAAATGTTTTTTTATGAGGCTCATATCTAGGATAAGTAATTTTTGGTGGTGGGGAAGCATGTTGAGGTGTTGGAATTGGGTTCAGAAAATGTGTTTGATTGGCCAAGTCTTGATTGAATATTGAAAATTGATTCAGAGTAGCAATGTTACCTAAACAAGGTAGGGTACCAAAAGTTCCTCCACCTTGCAGATCCATTTGTCACATAAATGTTATGGCTTCATTATACACCTTTTTAATTGTGTTTATATCTGCAAGTGGAAGCCTTCTTATAAAAATAGAAGTGAGTAGGTCCAAGGCTTTGAGGT
The DNA here is from genome assembly GCA_018584345.1 of Thuja plicata. Classification (NCBI taxonomy): domain Eukaryota; kingdom Viridiplantae; phylum Streptophyta; class Pinopsida; order Cupressales; family Cupressaceae; genus Thuja; species Thuja plicata. The sequence goes on from MU224270.1 coordinate 4,052,593, forward strand.
AAACTTCAATGGCAGCCACTTCAGGTACAATATAAGGAACTTCCAATTTTTTATGTATCTTGTGGAAATGCAGATTGAACATAGCGATGATTCATTGGAATGTTTCCTTGTGGTTATGAACTGGTGATGAAAAGTAGTGGGATCTACATATAGCTTGAACTGATTTAGGAATTTGATTTTAAATTCTGCCCATGTAGAAATAGATCCGCATAGAAAATTTAGGTACCATTTGTATGAAAACTTGCCCAGCGTGTATGGAAACAAGCAGAAGATGACATCTAGCACCACTTCTGTTGAGTGTATGTTTTATAGGATGACAACGGCTAGGAATTGAGATGCAAATTCTCCTCTTGAAATAATAATATAATTATTCCCAAGGTTCCTTTAGGATAGGTATCTCAATTGAAGATAAATGTGAAACTATTCCTGAGGAGGTGTTTACTGGTTTGATTCTTATAGAGGTTGCAAAACAAACTTCAACAAATGATCTCTTTTTGTATTTTTGGATTTAGATATGTATACAATTCCTACTATTAAATCTAATATAAATATATGACTAATTATATTTCCAAATAAATAGCAAAAAATTTAAGGTAACGAGATATTTAAAGCAAATATCATGTAACCAAATTCATATTGGACATAAACCACTGATATACGAATCTTGTGAATTAAAGAATCAAGGAATTTTTAAAGCCAACCCACACAATATGAATCAAAATTACTCACAAATCATAAAGTGCAGATGCAATCATTAACAAAATGTAAACAATAGATGCAATATTTCTCAAAATTCATCAAAATCGCATAGTCGCCACAGATGCACACATCCACGGGACATATTTATCCTTAAGAACGATAGAATTGTTCCCCAATAATTTGTCACAACAAGATGATGCAGCAATGATTAATACCAAATAAGTGATACCGCAAATATAGATCGCAATAAACAAATGGTTCTTTGAAATAGATGAATCAACAAACACAAACTCATAAATTTCGCAAAGATGGCAGAATTCTCACACCACAATTGAAGCACCAATTGCCTATAACTTTATTGTAGCAAGATATCAACCCTAATTACATTGTTTTGATGAAATATATAGTGCTTCAAATAAGAAATTAAGAAACTTGTATCTAGGGTACCATCTACAGCCAACATGGAAAAAATAAACTAAATCTAGAATTTGTTAAAGCAAAACTACTCCTATACTAATAGCTATCAAGCTTGCATGGATTCTAATCCATTTGCATTAAATTTAGGTGAGAAAACAAGGCCACATCCTTGCAGTGAACAAGAAATTAAAAATGGAGCTCCTTCATTCTTGAACTAGAGTGTTCTTCTAAAATTGGAGTTCTTCCTTGGAATCTTCATATGGGCTTCTATTCGTGAATGCAACTGATTAATATCTTCTGGTAAAACCGAAATGACCCAAAAAATATAGGCAATATGATCTAAAACAAGCTCTCTATACAAATTATTTCTTTGTCCAAACATACTAGAAACTTTAGACCTCGACCCTTACTCTGAAAAAAGACAAGCTGAAAATTGACTAAGTGTAAATCCTTATGCCGAAAAAATTGAGTTGGCAAAAATGGCTAAGTGTCCAAAATCTCCCTTTTGAAAAATTTGACTAAGTCCAAAACTGAACACTTAAGTCTTTTGGGAGAATATCAGGGTGCACCTTGAAAAATATTTCCACTATCTCTTGTATTTCTTCGAAGTCCAGCACTTGGATGGCACAAAGGCATTGTTCTTTCTTCTGCCTAAAGGCAAGAAATTCTATAGAAAATAAATATATCTCTTATTCATGCTCCAACATTCTTTGCATATCCTCCTTGAAATAGAAAACAAGTTGGAAGTCCTCTTTCGTATTTATACCAGCCAAAATCCATGTGAATTGTTACACAATGTTCTTCGCCAGGTACAAAACCTGGTTCTCTTCATCTTCATATAAATCTATATCAATGCCTTTGAAGAAAATTTATATCTACTTAACCCACCTCATAACCCCTTTATGCCTTTTGTTGAATTGGTCAAGGCATTTTTGATAGACCTTTATTGTCTGGGTTGTCCTTGATCCAAATATCAAAATTGTGCAACTTTGACCCTTCATATACCTTAACCAAAATCTGGAAGTGTTGCTTCCTTATCATCTTTAGGTCCTTAAAAACCTTTTACCATTTCTCAATCTATACATCTAGTCCCTCTTCATTTCCCATTAGATCCACCAATTTGGTGACTTCCTTAAGGATAATTTTGAATGGTTTCAAAATTGTTCTAAGGGTGGACTTTCCAAATAATTCAAAATCAACCCTCCAATATGTACATGCATGAATGAAATAATGTGGTACATCAGCTGATAATTCCAGTGAAGTTCTCTTCTCCAAGATATCCTGTAATGAGGTTTTTGGGTAGTCTAGGTCAATGGGGCCTGCTACTTTGACAATGAATTTCTTCAATGCTTCATTTTTCTTTGTTAATGTTTTTATTCTTTCCACGTCTTTATCTATGAATCTGAGGGCATGTTTCAACCCTAATTCCGCCAAGGTCTTACTCCCTTCTCTGGTAAGTTCACCTAAGTCAACCTCTTCTAAAGTGAAATCCTATGGAGTGATCTCTGATTCACTGGTGTTCCCTCTAGGTATTGCAACTCCCGCCTTCCACTAGCCTCTTTGGTCCTGAGTGACATAGAACATAATTCTTTCCAGGACACTGGATTCACCTCTGTGGAAATTTTTGCCTAAGACTACCATGTCTATATCTTCTTCCTTAGTGTAAACTCTTTTCCTTGGTTGTATTAATTTGGTGAACCATTTGGGATTGGTAAATGTAGTGACCGGCTCATATGGGGCAATCTTCAGAATAAAAGTGGTTTCTTACGTACTTTGGATTTCCATTTCTTCTTCTCCTCCTCCTTCCTTCTCCAAAGCTTACCTTATTTCTGAATTCTCTTTGTCTTCTAGCCCTTCTTCTTCTTCTTCCAGTTATTCCTTAGTAATGGGATTTGGTCCTTCATGTGCATCCTCATGAGGAGTATTCTCTTCCCTTGTGGGCTCGTTATCAACTTGTCGATATTTAACATCTTCAGATGGACTTGTCAATATCTCTACCCAAAGACATGTTACATGTGTCATCCTTTCCTTTGAAGATGGTTTCAACCTTGTCAGAGAAGGGTATTGGGTAATTGGTACTAAAGAAAATATAGGAACTGAAGGTGGAGGAGTAGGTTCTTAAGTAGCAGGAGGGGGTCTGGAAATATAAGTGGGAATAAAATGAGTAAAATTTGTATGAATAGGAGGTGGAATGGATGACCTTTGTTCTATATTTATATTTCCTCCACTCTCTTTATCAACTTTTTCATCTTGTGGAAACTCTCCTTGTCCTGGTTGTGATACCTGAATATTGGGGAGATCAGGAGAAATGTTCACCTCAACTTACTTCTCTACATCAACAGACTTTGTGGGGAATGAAGGCATATATACATCTAGCTCTTTCTAAGCAGCTGATTCCACCATTGATTTTTTGATAGTAGGGATAGTGAAATGGGACAAAGGAGGGGTGAGAGTAACTTTTGGGGCCAGTGGGACATGTCCCCCATCACTTATTTTTGTAGTTTGATCATTAAACCCTAAGAGATTCTAAAAATTAGAGATGTAAAATTCATCAGGGCCAAGGAATCCTTGGGATATATTCTATCCTCTTTCGTACCTGTATCAGTTGGGACACTTTCTTGTTTCTCTCTTCTTTGGGAAATAGTATCCCTTGACCATGTCCTCCTAGTAATGGGTATACCATCTTCTTCTTCCTCTTCCTCTTGTAGTGTTTCTAATTGTGGAGAAATGGAAGATCTCTTTCTTGAATAAACCTTTCCCCTTTCTACTTGAGAATCCCTAGGCCCTGTGATCTTTATAGTTGGAGATCACCCTGAACTAGAAGCTTGGCCTTGTGTGAATGATGTCTGATAAAGAGGTGGGGAGATTCTTCCAGTCATTCTTGTCCTTTCTAGTTTTGTCTTTGGATTTGATCCATACACAACTGGCCAATCATATTTGTAAATTGTCTCTGATTTTTTAGGGGCTGCCTCTTTTAACCTGGGAATTACTTCCTTCTCCCCTTTTCCTTTATATCCTTTGGATGGTGGATCCATTTGTGTATTCATTAGGACAAGATCCATTTTCAATGGCCTTCTGATCCAATCCTTGGTCTCCTTTATAAGATGTCTGGCTTTAAATTCAATGTTGTCATTTTCTTGCTCATCTACTTCTGCATTCAAAATGGCCCTTGCATATATTTTGTCTTTATTGTCCCATACCTTGGGTGAAATGTGGAGATCTAAGGCATCTTGTGAAAAATTGAGAGACATTCTACAATAGTCCCAGATTCTGACCTCATAATCATCTACACAATTTATCCAATGATCTTCAATGTGAGGCTTGTGAACATAATGCCTTCCCATGATGTGACTGTAGGTACCAATAGGATCAAACCTGGATTTGATCAAATTGAATTATTTTAAGGGACATTCATTTGAATCAAAGTCCAGAGACTCGCATGATTTCATATCGTTTAGGGAATGAGGGCCGATGGAGATGGGGAATTCCCAACAGTGATTCTTCTTGTGCTTAATATGTTCATAGGCATCAGAAAGTTGCATATTCATCTCCAAAAGAATTATCTATTCACAAGGATATCTGGGAAGCTTCTTTGGTGTAGATTGCACTCTGCCATTCTAATGTATGTGAAATTTTTAAACTGTATATATTAGGCCACAATAGCCTGAACCTTAGCAACAACTTCTTCTGAGAGTCTCTTTTCATAATTACCCTAAATGGAATGGATAATTGCAAAGAGAAAGGCATCATTAAAAATTATGTATACTGAGTTATATTAATTCAACTTCTATTTTCTACCTAGCTGCAGATATGTAATGAATGACCATGCATTGGGTTGACGAAAAGCTCCTCTTTTTACTAAACCTGAGTATTCTAACTTGGCAGCCAATAGGTAGACCACATAAGAAGTCATATAGAAGTGGGGATTGTTGTTTACTGCTACCAATTTATCGTCCAAGTTATTACTCAGGATGGTAGCCCAATAAAATCTAGCCCTTCTTCCCTTAATCCTTTCAGTCAGTAAAATCATCCAATGCTCAAGTTGGATTGAATGAGGAAGCCCATATAACCTACTTAGCATGGTGATTGTAGCCTCGATATCATCCTTCAAATACCCCCTTTTTATGTCAACTTTCTCTAGCTTATTCTTGGGGAGAGGTTGCATCAGGTACTCCTTGTTCAAAATTTCATAGGTGATCTGAGTGTTATTTCTAAACTTTTACAAGCCCTTGTTGATAGAAAATTCATAAAATTAGTCAACCCCCTTTGGCAAGTGGAAGACATCTTCAATTTTGTTTGGCCTGATGTCAAGGACAATATCTCTTATTTTATTATTGTATGTATTCTGATGGATTTTTTGGTGCAGTCATAGGGAGTCACTTATTTGATTGTCATTGTTGGCAACTAAGTCAGTACATTCATCCAATACAATAGGTGAAGTAAATACATAATCGATAAGAAGGTAATGTAGGATATTGGTTAAGTCTAGAAAATCGGTACACAGTGAGAACATCATTTTGGTAGTGATCATGGTAGAAGTGGAATTATGAGGAGAGGTCACAAATACAAAATCAACATGTTTAGATTACAGTGTCGTTTCAACTACACCTCACTTGGTTGATCGGTGAAAGAGTTTTTGTTTTCCCAGACATTAAGATAGGTAGAACACAAGAGTTCTTGAGTAACAGTTGGTAGATCATAGATTGGTGAGCGGTATAGTATGTGTGATGAAATATGATGATATGATGATGTGGAATAGAGGTTATGGATTTAATGTTTGGAGATTTATGTGAATAATGCAATCATTTAAGATGGTTTTGAGGTGTTTCATTGGAGAAGTCAAAACATGTTTGACTACTTTGGAGATATAACTTGCATATGTTATCTTGGTCTAACACGGTCATGATGAAACATTTATACATTGATATTATCACTTTGGCACATGGTGTTTTCACAGAAAAGTATTTGAAGATTATTTTTGGTGTGGTTAATGTCAGTACAGGTTGTGTATATATTTGGGACTACTCATATTGAAAGGGTTTTTGTTGTGAAGGATGTGATTAGGGTTTTGTGACTTCAATTTGAGGTTGTGATAAGAAAGTTGATAGACATAGAGCAGTTCTAGAGTATAGATAATAGATTGGATATGATAGGCAATCAATGCTACATCCAGATCACTCATCTTGTCATCCCTTATAGCTGCAGTAAGCAAAAACCCTTAACCGGGTGAATTCTAATAGGTTTTTTTGTAAATCCCTTAACCGAGTAAACTCTTAATTGGGTTTTGAAATCCACTAGCGAGGTAGATCTTAACTGATCTAATTGTACTCCTAACAATGTACTAGTCACTCCTAACAGGGTGAACCCTCAGAAAGGGTGATTGTAGCTCCTAACATGGCAACTCATTTACTGCAGTAGTGGGCTTGTGAGTGTCATCCCTACCATGGTTTTTTCCCTCTAACCAAAGGTTTCCATGATAAAATATTTGTCTCATGTGTGATGAGCTTGTGGATGCTTGATATTACTTTATTTTATGTGTTTTCTTCAATTATATGCTTTGTGATTTGGAAATTAATTCTACAGTTATTTAGATCAGTGGTTGAATTTTTTATTACATGTTTGTACTGATTCACCCCCCTCCNCCCCCCCCCCCCCCCCCCCCCCCCCCCCTCAGTACCTAATAATTCCAACAATTGGTATAAGAGAATTAGTCCTCTTGGTGATAAGCATAATAGCTTGGGGAAAAGATCCACTATCATGGAGGGTTATAGGTATGAGATGCAACTTGAGAATAAAAACAAGATGATCATTGAGCTATAGGAAAAGCTAAAGAAGCCACTTTCCAAAAGGAGAGAACTTACTGAACAATTGATTGAAAGCCAAGACTACATAAAACAACTATCTAAAGGTAGTGCATCTGAAGAGTCTAAGGAGGCGATAGAAGATCTGTTGAGTAAGAAAAAGGGACTCAAAGAAAATGTGGTTAATCTCAAAAGAGAGCTTGAAATTTGGTCTATTGGGATGTGTAAATTCCCTAAAGAAAAAGGAAACACTTAAGATGCAAAGAAGATTGCAGAAGCTACCAAGAAAATTGTTGATGATGCCCTAAAGGTAAAAGATGAAGAGCTTGTTTTTTATTAAGGTAACAACAGGTTTTGAAGGGGCCCTAAAACCATGTGCACAGAATGGAGTTTAAGATAGAGCAATAAAATTTCCCCAAACCCAAGAGACTAGCCTGAACAAAAGGCCTAAGAGAGACACACTCACCAAGAACTCAGAAAAAAAGCTCCCAAGGCGCAACTAAAAATGGAACATAATAGAACAACGATGACATGAGAGAGAAATATAATTTTTTCCCCTTCTTATGGGACCAAAGGGTCATATCAAAACAAGAAGAGGACCCCTTTAAAAAAATTTATTTAATAGTAACCCAACCCTCTTCAACTCTTGCAGCCTCATCCTGCCAACGTAATGAATCTAAAGCTGAAGAACCAACACCCAACAGCGGGGTAGTATTAACCAGCGACCCTTCTAGCATAGGGCCATCTTTAGCCCTAGCTAGAGATCAATCATTTAATAGATCTGTCAAACCAAAGCCAAAATGAGCTAAAACACTAGTAGAACCAGCTGAAATAGCGCTCACAGACCCACCAACAGGCACATTACCGTCAGCAGACCCTCCAGAAATAGCAACCAGTGGAGAAAGAGAAGATTCAGCCCTAGAAAACACATAATCCATCTTCCCAGGCTGAGAGGAGCCTTTCATAATAGTGTAATTTTGAGTGGAAGCACCCTTCCACCAAGAAGGAGAAGGGAGTTTAAGATAGAGCAATAAAAGTTCCCAAAACCCAAGAGACCAACCTGAACAAAAGGCCTAAGAGAGACACACTCACCAAGAACTCAGAAAAAAGCTCCCAAGGCGCAACTAAAAATGGAACATTATAGAACAATGATGACATGAGATAGAAATATAATTTGTTCCCCTTCTTATGGGACCAAAGGTTCATATCAAAACAAGAAGAGGACCTCTTTAAAAAATTTCCTTTAATAGTAACCCAACCCTCTTCAACTCTTGCAGCCTCATCCTGCCAACGTAATGAATCTAAAGCTGAAGAACCAACACCCAACAGTGGGGTAGAATTAACCAGTGACCCTTCTAGCATAGGGCCATCTTTAGCCCTAGCTAGAGATCAATCATTTAATAGATCTGTCAAACCAAAGCCAAAATGAGCTAAAACACTAGTAGAACCAGCTGAAATAGCGCCCACAGACCCACCAGCAGGCACATTACCATCAGCAGACCCTCCAAAAATAGCAACCAGTGGAGAAAGAGAAGATTCAGCCCCAGAAAACACATAATCCATCTTCCCAGACTGAGAGGAGCCTTTCAAAATAGTGTAATTTTGAGTGGAAGCACCCTTCCACCAAGAAGGAGAAGATTTATTTTAATTGAACTCAAATCCACATTGGACTTAAATGTGACCAGTCTTAAAACATTTACGACATCTGAATGGAATACCCTCATACTCAAGCTATTGAATCCAAGATCCTAAGGTTGATTCAATTTTGATTTCAGCCGGTAGACCCTTCAAAATGTCAAGATCAACTAAAATGTGTGCAAATGTGGAATGATATATGTTGAAGGAATCGTGATCTAACAAAAAAAATTCCCCCAAAGCCTCACCCACTTCCTCAAGGATGGAATCATGCCAAAGATGAAGGGGAAGGTTAGGGAGTCTAACCTATATAGGGATATTACTGAAGACTTCAAATGAAGGATAAAATCTGGATGCCAGGGCTTTACCATAAGCATAAATTTATCATCCTCCCAGCAAAAGAAGTGATTACACAGGATCTTGGTTCTATCTTTAGCAACATTAAATGTTGCAATGAAAAGTCCCTTTGCCATAGGAAAGATATGAACAATTCCTAATAGCAATGGTTCCCATTTATGGGTGACCCAATCATGCAAGAGGTGAAGGCTAAGATAGATTTCCCAAAAATGGAAAATCAATCCATGGAATTTAAAAACCTCAGTATTATTCTCCAAATCTCCATTAGCCTTAGATGAAAGCTTAACCGAGAGAGAACCACACAAAAGAATCAGAGTAGAAACCCTAGGTCCTTTCTCAACCACCATAGGCTTGGATATGATCTTAGAAAAAAACTCCCTTGGACCCTCTAAGCCCAAAGAAGTGACACCAGAAGCCCGCATAGTCAAGGACCCCACAGCCAAAACCCTAGCCATCGCCGTAGCAGGCACATGAATGGAAAACACATCACCAGAAGGAATCGCCCCCACTGCAGAAGGGAAGGTCATTGCAAAAGGGAAGGTAGTGCGTGCAAGAGGGACATTGTGTGCAGGAGGGTCCACACTCACAGGGGAATTCATAGCATTTCACGCAGGGAAAGAAGAGGTTGCAGGGGAGGGAGATCCTACCATGCGCATCTTCTTGCAATGAATTTTTAACCTAAGACAAGAATTTTGTTTATATTCTTCTAGTATTGATATTATGATTGCACAATTGTAAGTAGTTAGCATGTTTTTTCCATCAATGAAAGGGGGAGATTGTTGGTATTCTAATGGATTTTGAGGTGCAATCATAGGGATTCACTAATTTAGTTGTCATTATTTGCAACTAATTCACTACAGTCAAGCAATACAATAGGTAAAGTAAAGACACAATCGATAAGAAGGTAATGGAGGATATTGGCTAAGTCGGGAAGATCGCTAGACAATGAGAACATAATTATGGTGGCAATCATGGTAGAAGTGGAATTATGAGGATTGGTCACAAATACATCAACTTGTTTAGATTACAGTGTTGTTTCAACCACACCTAACTTTGTTGATTGGTGAAAGAGTTTTTGTTGTCCCAGACATTAAGATAGGTAGAACACAAGAGTTCTTGAGTAATAGTTGGTAGATCACAAATCGGTGAGCGGTATAGTATGTGCGATGAAATATGATGATATGATGACGTAGAATAGAGGTTATAGATTTATTAATGTTTTGACATTTAATGTTTTGATTTATGTGATTCAAAATGTGTTTGACTACTTTGTAGATATAACTTTCAGATGTTATCTTGATCTATCATAGTCATGATGAAACATTTTATACATCAAGATTATCACTTTGGCATGTGGTTCTTTCACAGGAAAGTATTTTAAATTTCTTTTTGGTGTGATTAATGTCATTCCAAGTTGTGTATATATTGGGAACTGCTCATATTGAAATGGTTTTTATTGTGAAGGGTGCAATTATGGTTTTGTGATTTTGATTTGAGGTTGCGATCAGAAATTTGATAGAAAGAGAGAAGAGAGAAGTTGTAGAGTACAAAGAAAAAATTGGATTTAATAGGAAATCAGTGCTACATACATATCACTCATCTTGTTTTTTCCTAATAGTTGCAGCAAGAAAAATCCCTTAATCAGATGAACTCTAATAGGTTCTTTTGTAAATCCCCTAATCAGGTGAACTCTTAATTGGGTTTTGAAATCCTCTAGCGAGGTAGATCTTAACTGATCTGATTGTACTCCTAATAGTTTACTAGTCACTCCTAATAGGGTGAACCCTCGGAATGGGTGAGATAATCTCCTAACAAGTCAACTCATTTACTATAGTAGTGGGATTGTGGGTGTCACTCCCACCATGGTTTTCTCCTTCTAACCAAGGGTTTCCATGATAAAATATATGTGTCGTGTGTGATGATTTTGTGGATGCTTGATATTAATTTCTTTTATGTGTTTTCTTTAGTTATATGCTTTGTGATTTGGAAATTAATTCTACAGTTATTTAGATCAGTGGTTGAATTTGTTTATTACATGTTTTACTGATTCACCCCCCTCTCAATACCTAATAATTCCAACAATTGGTATCAGAGCATTGGTCCGCTTGGTGATAAGCATAACAGCTTGGGGAGGAGATCCACTATCATGGAGGGTTATATGTATGAGATGCACCTCGAGAATGCAAAAAAGATGATCATTGAGCTACAGGAAAAGCTAAAAAATACACTTGCCAAAGGGAGAGAACTTACTGAACAATTGAGTGAAATCCAAGACTACATAGAAAAATTGTCTGAAATTAGAACATCTGAAGAGTCTGAGGAGGCGATACCAGATCTGTTGAGTTAGAACAAGGGACTCAAAAAAAATGTGGCTAATCTAAAAAGAGATCTTGAAAGTCAAACTGTTAGGATGTGTGAATTCCTTGAAGAAAAAGGGAAAGATGAAGATGCAAAGAAGACTGCAGAAGCTTCCAAGAAAATTGTTGATGATTCCCTATAGGCAAAAGATGAAGAGCTTATTAACCTAAGACATAAATATTCTTATATCAAAGTCAAATTTAGGATACTGCTGTAGAGAATCTACAAGTCATAGGTGAGAATGAAAGGCTTAGAGAGGAGAATGAGACATTGAAGAAGGAATTGAAAATTGAGAAAGAAGAAAATGAAAAGCTAAATCAATATAATGAAAGCTCACAAAATCTTGATGAACAACTAAAGAGCCAAAGAAGACTCAGAGACACAATCGGTCTTGGATACATAGGAGAAGGAACATTTGAAATTGGTGATTCCTCTAAATATGAACCTAAGGAGACACAGAAAGATTAGAAGGTAGATCCAATGATATCAAGTAAGAAACCTAACAGACCTACTTGTTATAACTGTGTAAATCCTGGTCATACTACAAATGTATGTAGGAGAAAAAAGGTGAATAGACCTTACTCTTTCAATGGTTATTTCTATAATTGTCATAAGTTTTGTCATATTACATATGAGTGTAGATCTAAATCTAGCAGTAGATCCAGCAATGGTAACTTTGATGGATATTGTTTTACATGCAACAAATATGGACACAAAGCTAAAGATTGTAGGTTAAGAGTGTTTGCACCTAGGTCACCTATCACACTAATGAATACTATTAGAAGGGAAAGACACTTCAATGATACATGTTCTGTATGTGGTACTATAGTCACCTAGCAGTAAATTGCAAAATGAGAACTCTAAGAGGTAATATTGGTCCTTGCAAGTCAACCAAAATGGCATGCTTTATATGTCATAAGATAGGTCATATGGCTAAAGATTGTCAGTTTAGGAGCCAATTTCTTAATCGGTGAGAAGATAGGAAAGGAAAGAAGATTACCAATGTTGGTGAAGTCATAAGTGATATGAATAAGACATGGGTGAGAAAAGGTAAACTAAATTCTTCTGAGTTGATTGAGAACTCGACAAGTTCAGGAAGTGTGGAGAATTCATTGGTGAACTAAGCATATTATTTGATTAGGGGGATCACTTATAGAAAAATCATTTACCGATCTCCTAGATTCATGAGCGGTAAGATATATATACATATTATGGTGTGAATTTGTATGATTGTTTTTGAGGTTGTTTGTGATTGTGTGAAGAACACACTAAGACTTCATTGTTAGTATCTATTTGATATTTGTTATATCTGTTGGTCAAAGTACCAACTGTGATACCCCAAAATTGGCACCTTACAATTCTAATCAATTTTGGTGCATTTCTTCAAATTCTCATCATTGAAGTCCTATTGTACTAGGCAAATTCTCCTTCCTAATTGTCTTTAATTGACTTAGTCTCAAATGCAGAAAACCTAAATTTGCATAAATCTTACACCATATTTAAATTCTTAAATTTTCAAGATTTATTAGGTAAAAATCCCTATGATTAATTAATTTAATTCTAAAGTCCTAAGAGCTTTTAAATTAAATTAATACCACCCCCTTTAGCTAATACACATCAAGGGAATTGAATATTATTTGGTTATTTGAATGGATTATCCTCACTTGAATTTAATAATTCAAACAATGTGAAAAGCCACCCATGTGGCAATAATTCATTTATTTAATTAAATAATTCCTTCATATTTGTCTCACCT
>MU224270.1:4069368-4089422 GCA_018584345.1 Thuja plicata
TAAAGGATAAGGACAAACCCGCACAACAATTCACAATGGAGAGCATCTGTCCTTTTCCTTTTGATAGGAGTCTTCATATGCCACCTTTTCCCAAGGGTGTGGAACTCCCTAAGTATGATAAATATCTAGGTACTACCGATCCTCAAAATCATCTGAGAGAATTTGGGGCCCTATCTATGGAGTTCATTCATGATCAAACTTATTTAATGTGTCTCTTTCCCCAAAGTCTGGGTGGACCTGCCATGGAGTGGTTTTCTTGACTACCCACTGGCATTAAGACTTTTGATGAGATCAAAAATTACTTTATCCAGAATTATTCTCACAACATACACCATCCTGTCAACATCAGGGACCTTTACAATCTCAAGCAGAGACAAGGGGAGCCATTCTTGACAATTCTCCAGAGATGGAGATAGCTTTGCACCAAGTATCCTCATAAAATACCTGAATCTGAGAAAATTGACATCTTCTTGGACAATCTCACTCCTGATCTTGGGTCCCCTCAATTTCACTCACTCACAATCTTCTTGGACAATCTCACTCACAGCTTCAAGGTCCCCTCAATTGTGACAGCATGATTAAGCAAGCTATGAGGATAGAGGCGTTTATGGTTAAGAAAGGGGAATTGACTTTGCACAAAGACAACAAACAAGGTTCCTCCTCTTCCAACAAAGATAAAGGGAAGTTTGTCAACAAGAATAGGGACGTTGTGAATGATGGAGTGGTTGATAATGTGACCCCAGCTCCTTCAAAATCAGTTTTCAATCTTACTTCTAGCATACACATGATCAAAATTGCTGAAAAGGCTGCAAAAAACACTCAGCCGCCTTCTAGATTCTCTAGCAACAAACCTTGGGCCCCTTGACCCAAGCGTGAATTCACTTCCTTGGGAGAACTGCTTGATGTAGTTTACAAGACTTTGGTGCAAAACTAGGTTCTCACTCCTTTAGACAAGCATCCATATGATCAGCAACCGTGACCCCATTGGTGGAATGACAGCACATACTGTGACTATTACCAGAAAAAGGGTCATAAGAATTCTACTTGTCTTCAGTTGCGCCATAAGATCCAAAATCTGATTGATAATGGTGATATTGTTGTGGATAATCATAATAAGATTTCAGATCACCAGGAATTTAAAGATCCCTTTCCTCCTCACGAGAAAGGTGAGTCTTCAACCACTAAGAACAACAATGCCATGGTTAACTACATGCATACCACTAATGATAATGTCATCAACATAATCGAACATGTCAAAGTTGAGTATTGTGATGTGATTACTATCAAGGGGAGCGGGGATGCTCCTAAGCCTAAGACCTCATTTTTCTTGAGAGACCCTGGGTCTCAAAATTCTAAACCTTAATCACCTCAGGATTGTGTAAACGTCATTACTAGATCTTGCACTAATATCACTCTCAAGGGTCCTGACCCTCCTGCTACTACATCCGCACCAAAGCAACTCATGGATAAAGTTGTTGTTGGCCCTGCCAACAAGACCACGAAAGTGGTCCCCACACCTCCTACTGCTAATTATAGCATTCTTGACTAGATGCAAAGAATCAATGCTCAAATAACCATCTTTGAGTTGTTGAAGATCTCGCCTGCTCATAGGCAGATTTTGGATAAAGCCCTCGCAGAGGCTAACGTCCCCAAAGACATTAATCTTGATCAGTTTCAATCTATAGTGGGTCACTTGACTTCACCACACTATCTATCTTTCTTAGAAGAAGATGACCATTCGGTTAGCCACCCACATAACGCTCCTTTGCATATAGAGGTCATGATTGGCCAAAAGCCTGTCTGCCACATCCTTATTGATAATGGTGTTGGCCTCAACATCTACTCTGCTCACTTGCTCACTCATCTAGGCTATGATGAAGATCGCATAGATTCCCACAAGAAAATTACTATCAAAGCCTATGACGAAGAAGAAAGAAAGTCTAAAGGTTTAGTTGTGCTACCTATTCGGGTTGGACCTGTTAAAAGAGATGTCACTTTTCAAGTGCTGGACATTCCTCTTGATTATAACGTCCTATTGGGAAGACCGTGGATCCATGGAATGCAAGAAGATCCCTCTACGTATCATCAGTGCATCAAGTTTCCTTTCCAAGGTGCAGAAGTGACAGTTCCTACTAATATGGGTTATTCTTATAATACGCTCACACAGTCAGCTGATAGTTTTGTTCCTACTAACAGAGAATCCACATAATTCTATGATGCCAAGCTTAGAGACATGGAATAGACTTTGAAAATCAAAGACATAGGTATGGGGGGGTATCAAATAGAACCTATGCTATCATTAGCAGCTCTACCTCTATCTCCTCATTCTTACGGGAGACCTTCTGAGAACAATAAATCTTCTACTACTCCTGAAATATTTTATGATGGTGCCTTTGTATGGGCTTCAACACCATTATAAGATAAAGATGAGGAAAGAGTTGTTAAAGCTTTGCTTTAAAAAGGAAAGGACATATCTGAACAGACCAGCCCAGCTCATGAACTAGATCCCAATAGTGAAGGTCTTAAAATCATGAAATGCTTTGGATACAAAGGGAGTGGTCCAATAGGGATGAATGGTAATGGGCTAGTTGAACCTATTAAAGCTACGGGTTGAAGGATGAAAGATACAACTAGTTTAGGCTTCAAGAAGATCTTGTTCCATCTAGGGATTAACAAATTTATATCTAAATCTAAACCTAGACCAAAACCAGAACCTAAGGGCACAGCTATAGTGGACACCTTAGAGGATAGCTCTGACGAGGATTACTTTCCTTTTCCTATTCCTCCAGATCTGGCAGCATTCTTTGCTGAGCCAGATGACATCATAATACATGGCAGTACATCCAAGGCTGGCAGTAACTTCAATGGCGCTATTCTATTCATTTCTCTGACATATGAACAATGGAAAGTGCCACAAGACCCTAGTTTCCAGGGCGAATGATACATTCCATCACAGTTTCAAGAGTAGTTTACGCAAGAACAGGCTAGTGTCACAAGAACTCTCAAACCTTCATGGTGCAAACATCCCAGTCAAAGTTGAGATACAAATTCCCATGAATATGAGTTTGACAGTCTTTTAGAAGGACCCTTTGATAGGAATGTTGATACTACACATACATCTGAAAACCTTCTCGACATAGGTGAAGGGTCTATTCTAAGGTCTAATGAGTCTGATCCCATAGATGTTAACATGTCTTCTACTATGGTCGCTAGGATTCAAAGGGATTCAAATACACCTTTGGATGAGATTGCTCTAGGTCTCAACTTACTAGTCCGCGCTTTCGATGATTATACCGTGAATGCACTTGAATCCATCACTTCTCTCTCACTCCAACATCTCAAGCTAATAGACTAGAATTCCCCTTCCTCATCCAATGAAGTCCTCACATTCCAGAATGACTATTCTCTAGCCTGTTATCTCTATGTTGTTGATCCTGTAACGTCCTCCACTAGAGAAAATAGTATCAGCATGACTGAAAGTGATGTCAAGTATATTAGTCATAAAATCAAAAGAAAAAAAATAGGCGCTCTGACGATGAAAACCACATTGTGGCAGTGTCATATCCAAAAAAATTAAAAATAATAGACGTATCTGAAGGTGAAAACCTCTCCAAGGTGCCTGAGGATGACATACTTGATGCGCTTCCAAGTCATTTCTGATAACGATCACCTGTGCTAATTGAGCCGACTCAGCCAATAAATTTGGGTACAGAAGAACATGTACACATTATTCATGTGGCTAAATCATTGTCTACAGAAGAACTCAAAGAATTCATAGTTTTCTTCAAAGAGAAAAAGATAAACTTTGCATGGACATACTCTGACATGCCTGGTGTAGATCCTAATCTTATCATGCATCACCTGTCAATAGTTCCTAGAGTAAAACCAGTCAAGCAAAAACTCAAAAAAATGCATCCACATGTGTCTCTACTTGTCAAGGCGGAATTACAGAAACTCCTAAAAGCTAGATTCATCAGAGAAATTGACTATGCAAAATGGATCTCCAACATAGTTCCAGTGTCGAAGCATGAAAAATCTATCAGAGTCTGCACAGACTTCAGGGATTTAAACAAGGCATGTCCAAAAGATGACTTCCCACTACCCAACATTGATATGATTATGGATATGATAGTACGGTAAAAAATATACTCCCTAATGGAAGGTTTCTCTAGCTACAACCAAATCAAAATTGTGCCAGAGGACCAAGAAAAGACTGCTTTCACTTGTGCATGGGGTACTTTCTACTAGAATGTTATGCCTTTTGGTCTCAATAATGCTGGAGCCACATATCAGAGAGCAGTCACAACTATATTTCATGATATGATGCACACAAAAATGGAGGATTATTTTGATGACACCCTTACTAAAATCATGGACAGGAAGGCACATCTTACTGATCTAGGCCCTATACTAGATCATATGGAAAAGTTCAGACTACGTCTCAATCCTAAGAAATGTGCATTTGGAGTAACTTCTGGAAAATTGCTTGGTTATATCATCTCTGCAAAAGGTATCGAGGTGGATCCTAAAAAGGTGCAAGCTATCATGGAAATTCCTCCACCTCACAATATCAATCAAATGAGAGGCCTTCAAGGTTGGGTTTAATCTATTTGGTGCTTCATCTCACAGCTAGGTGACAAGTCACGGCCATTTACTAAGAATCTGCATAAAGGTGTGACCTATGAATGGAATAAAGAATGTGAACAAGGTATTCAACAAATCAAACAATATCTGGCTAATCCACCTATATTAATGCCTCATATTCATGGGAAGCCATTAATATTATACATCTCAGCTACAGAAACATCTTTGGGTTCTTTATTGGCCCAAGAAGATCAAAACAATAAAGAAAGAGCAATCTATTACATCAGCAGAATGTTAGTGTCCTATGAAATGAATTATTCTATCATTGAAAAAGCTTACTTGGTGATGGTGTTTGCTTCCCAAAATTTATGGCATTACATGCTTGCTTACACTACAAGGCTCATTGCAAAAATTGATCCATTAAAGTACTTACTCAGCAAACCTTCCCTCACGGGTAGATTAGCTAAGTGGTTCATGATACTGAGTGAATTTGACATTGAGTATGTGGAAAGAAAAGCTATCAAAGGGAAAGAAAATATAGATCAATTGGTTGAGGAACATATTGTATATTATCAACCATTAAGGATTGAGTTCCCAAATGAGTCCATCATGCTTCTCACACATCAGTCATGGACCATGTTCTTTGATGGATCATTCACCCAGCAGGGGTCAGGTGTCAGAATCTTGTTCATTACACCTCAGCGGTATTCATTACCAAAGGCTTACAAAATGTTGTTTCCTTGCACAAATAACATTGCTGAGTATGAAGCCTTGATTAATGGATTAAAGGTCACTATTGAATGGTGTGTTGATGAGCTAAAGGTATTTGGAGATTCATAGTTGGTTATCAATTAGGTGAATGATATCTACCAAACAAAAGATGAAAAAATGGTGCCTTATAAAAATATGGTTGATGATCTCAAGAAATACTTTACACACATTACTTTCCAACAAATTCCAAGGGTAGATAATAAAGCAGCCGATGCCATGGCTACTCTGGCTTCCATGTTACAAATGCCCAAAAATGACTTGAGACATGAATTCCTAGTGGAGACGTTATGCTACCCTGCTTATGATTCCCCTGAATCCCAGATGATATGTTCAGTCATTGTACATGACTCATCCCGCTACCACCATATTTAATCCTACCTTCATGACTAGATCATTTCAGACACTTACACCCAAAATGAGAAACATCACTTAATCCACAGTGCTTCATGTTTTGTCATCATAGCTAATGACTTATATAGGTGAGGTCTAGACGGTACCCTCCTTAGGTGTTTAGAACCTGATGAGTCCAAGTGTGCATTAGTAGAGGTAAAGGTGTCTATGGGTCTCACTCTAATGGCCTGACACTGGTTCACAAACTTATTAGAGCTAATTACTATTGGCCGGATATGGAGAAAGAAGCTACACAATTTGCTAAATCTTGCAAACAGTGCTAGCTTCATGGAAATATGATCCACACTCCTTCCAAGGAGCTCATTCCTTTCGTCATCTTTTGGCCATTTCAGTAGTGGGCCTTTGACTTGGTGGGTCAGATACATCTGTCTTCTTCAAGGGGATTTAAATTCATCATTACTGCTACAGACTATTTTACCAAGTGGGTCGAGGTAGTGCCCCTCATCGTAGCTGATGGCAAGTCTATGGCCATGTTTATACTGAATTACATCATCTACAGATATGATGTACCCTCATCAATAATCACTGATAATGGGGGGCAATTCAAGAACAAGGATCTAAAAGTATTATGCACTAAGTTCAGAATTATTCAGCACTGGTCTTCTATCTATTATCCCCAGGGTAATGGACAGGCAAAAACTTCAAATAAGACTATTCTCAAGATCTTACACCGCACAGTACACAAATTTGGACGAGACTGACATCTCTAGATTAATCTAGCTTTATAGGCTTACCGCACCAGTATACAAACACCAACAGGGGCCACACCGTTTTCTCTAGTTTATGGTGCAGATGCAATGATTCCTATTGAGGTTGAGATTCCTACCTTGCGAGTCTCTCTGAAGGGCCTCATTACTGATGATGATATCAGAATATCTCGGCTTCAAGAGCTTGAACTACTGGATGAACGTCGGAAAGTGGTGTTTGATCATCTCTGAGAATATTAGAAGAGAATATATAAAAGCTACAACAAGAAGGTCAGACCAAGGGAATTCCAAATGGGTGATCTCGTCCTAAGAGAGAACCACAAGAATCAACAGCAGCGGCTCCAGAAAGGAAAATTTGAGCCAAACTAGCTTGGTCCATATGTTATCACTGCAGTATTTGGGTCTAGCACTTACCATCTCTCTACCACAGAGGGGGACAACTCAAAGAGCCTATCAATGCTCTTCATTTGAAGAAGTTCTACAGTTGAGATTTCTTCTGAATGCTCATGTACATACTCTATTCTGAGAAAATCTTAAAAATTGCAAAATGTCCTGAAAAATGATCATCTTAGTGAAAACCTGGCAAACAGGCGCTTTGATGTATCTATTATCCTGGTGAAAACCTAGTAAACAGGCGACTTGATAATATCAAAAAAATTGAAAAGCAGAAAAAATACAAAAAAAATGAAAAATACAAAAAAAAACAAAAAAAAAAGAGAAAAATGTGCCATTGATGAAAACCTAGTAAACAGGCATCATGGTAGCAAAAATAGAATTTATTCCAAGATGGTGAGAACCTGGTAAATAGGCACATCTTGTTCCACAATGCTCTATCTATCATGGCATCCCTTGGCTTTCTTGCAATTTTCTCTCCTGCTTTCCTGCTTTAGTTTTCTCGCTCATGCATTCGCTCTCAATTATTTTTGAGATTTTTGCTCGAGTTCACATGGATTGAAACTGGTCACACTCAGGTGCATCTTCCTGGTCTAGGGGGCATTGTCCTATCTTTTGGAGTCTCTCTTCTCTTCGCATCAGTCACCAGTGGTTCTCACTGAGTCTACCTGTTGATGCCTAGATCTTACGCCGATCTTTATACTTGAGAATCTTTCTCACGTCAGTCACTAGTGGTTCTCACTGAGTCTTCCTGTTGATGCCTAGATCTCATGCCAATCTTTATACTTGAGAATATCTCTCACGTCAGTCACTAGTGATTCTCATTGCGATTGCCTATTGTCATTGTACTACTAAGATTTCTCACATCAACTCACTATCTGCATATTTGACATCAATCCGTTACAATTGGAGTTATACCCAAATGCTCTATCTATCGATATTCAGTCTTTGCATGCTTTGATTTAGTCTGTACATAGATTTCAGTCACTTTCATGACACTTTGGGTCTTTTCAAGATCCCACTTGACTTGACATGACCCCAGCGTCATAGCTTGGGGGCAATCCACTCAGATTTGTTCTCTCTATATGAGTCAAGTCAGTCATCAACGTTCATGACTTGGGGGCATGGCTCCCCACTTTGATCGCATCTTCGGTTTACACTCAAGTCAGTAATCTTGTCAGTTCTAAAGGAAAACTATCTATTGGCACTAACTGGTGTTTCTCAACACCCCAATCAAATAGTGTTTTTCAAAACTATCTTTGGACACATTGGACAACACAACGTAAACATCTCTCGATAGCAATCAAACACATCACACTCACAAGCACAGTGGTGTTTTTCAACACCCCTAAAACACATGCACATTCATAAACTTTGAAACATGCTGAGATATGATTGAATCTTTCTTTGTATGTTGTTTTTTCTCATGAATTTCATTGATATTTTCATTGTCTACTACTTGTGGGTGTGGTTTTGATGATCTGACAACGTCAAATAAATAGGGTGTATGTGATAAGAGCTTCTGCATTAAGGTGGGAAAGCCTCACATCCCTCAATCTTGTTTATTTGTATGCCAAGGGGAGGTTGGAACTATCTCTTTGGCTGTTATTTCTTTATTCGTTTACTTGTGTACTCTTACTATATCAAACTAGAAACAATGTTTAGGTCATCTTGGCTTTTGTGCCCTGGCGCTTACGTTCGTTTCCTACATTTTATCTGATGAAATTCATATTAATATTCTTATGGTTTCATTTGTGCCAGTAAGGATTGTATTGACTCCGTCGTTCCAAAACTCGATGATGATAATTATGCGATGAGTCCAACAACCAAGTCCTAGGGTTGCATTTAGCTTAGACTTGCATTCACATTTTAAGCTTGCATAGCGACAGTTTTGGTGCTCTCTTCATTGTCTTCTCATTCTTCGAAGGTTCTCATCTTTTGTCTTGGATTTCTCCCGACTTCCCAAGTGTTTGATCCTCTCTCTCTATCTTTAGCTATATGCTCAATCCATTTTCATGATCAAAATTGAAATCTGACACTCCTAAGTAGCTCAAAATCGTGTTTTAAAATTTTGGGACCGATGTGCTCTAACGCTTGTGCAGTCATCTTTCTGACATCGCTTTCTTGTTAGAATCATATCTTGTCATCATTTTCTCAACTTCTGTAATCTTTTCCTCAAAAGTCAACTCTAGTCAATTCTGGTCAAACTTTGTCAACTATGGTCAAGCCTAGTCAACAGGACCTCCCGATCGCTCTAAATCAATTCTGCCTTCTCTTGATCTATCTCTGAATTCCTCTGGATCTTTGATCTTACTTCTATCTGCAATATTTTTTTGTGTCATCTTTCAATTTCATTCCCAAGGGGGCAGGATGATTGCATCATTGAATATTTTCACATCATTCTCGAATCAGTCTTATCTGAATCAAAAACCCCATTGCTAGGGGCATCTCATCACTTGAGGCATATTCAATATTTCGTACCTTATCATCAAAATTGGATATTCCATGATCTTGAATCTCTAGGGGCATCTTGATACCTTGCATCTTGTCATCTTGTCATCTATCTTTCTAGTTATCTGAGCAATCTAACTCGGATCCTCAAGGATCAAGCTTCATTTAGGAGATGATTCTTGAAATCCCATTGGGTATTGGGGAAATCTAACCCTAATTCCTGAAATTCATGCTTTGTTCTGAAGATGGCTCTCAAAAGATCTTTTCAATCATTATCTGGGAAACCTAACCTAGATCTTGGAGGGCTAACCTTCGTATTGGGGCAATCTAACCCTGATTCTGGAGATAGTCCTAAATCTTCATCAGCTATCAGCGGACATTGGGGCAATCTAACCCCATTTCCAATTTTCTCTCAATTGGTATTTGGACCATTGTCTTCGCAATCTAACTTAGACTTCATAGAATCATGCTTCTTTCTGAAGATGGTTTTGTTTCTCAATCTGATCGGTGTCTTGGAAACCTAACCTAGACTCCCAAAATCTTCATCTATCACATCAGACTATTCTTTGAATCAACGCGCTGCTCACACATCAATTCAAAGAGGGGCAAAATGTAATACCCCAAAATTGGAACCTTACAATTCTAATCAATTTTGGTGCATTTCTTCAAATTCTCATCATCGAAGTCCTATTGTACTAGGAAAATTCTCCTTCCTAATTGTCTTTAATTGACTTAGTCTCAAATGCAGAAAGCCTAAATTTGCATAAATCTTACACCATATTTAAATTCCTAAATTTTCAAGATTTATTAGCTAAAAATCCCTATGATTAATTAATTTAATTCTAAAGTCCTAAGTGCTTTTAAATTAAATTAATCCCACCCCCTTTAGCTAATACACATCAAGGGAATTAAATATTATTTGGTTATTTGAATGGATTATCCTCACTTGAATTTAATAATTCAAACAATGTGAAAAACCACCCATGTGGCAATAATTCATTTATTTAATTAAGTAATTCCTTCATATTTTTCTCACCTTCCTCCATGAAGATGAAGAGTTAGTCGTTTCTTCCCAAGAAACTCTTCATCCTCTCTTTAGGATTTTCTATATTATTGACCTTCTTTCCTTCATTTGAGGAGAGCAATTTTTAGAGTACCTACACTATAGTGAATTATTGTCTCAATTATCTCATATTTCAAAGATTTTATTGCATATTTAGTGTAATCTCATTTAGCTTAATGGCATTCTTCATCTCAATTTAGTTTGTTTATTTATCAAGTAGCTTAATTATGTTATCTCTTTCAAGTTTCTTAGCTTAAAATTTACATCTTCATTCCTAGATTACAATTGCATCTCTCATATAGAATAAATTTCATTTCAATTTTCAAAGCTTTCAAATCCCCCATTTTAGCAATGGTCTATGGTTGTTGGCTCTCTTTCTGAGAGTAATTAAACACCCCAACTAAATAGGAGGCAACAGGTCGATTCGATCGATATTGTGGAATGAGCAATTCATGTTCATCTTCGCGATTCAACAATTGAGCAATGACTATGTTGTGTTGTGGCTGATTTAGAGGTCAACATTCAAACACATACACCAACTAATGGATGTGTGTTAACCAATGACATGACACTATTCTTTTTTTTGAAGTGTGCAACGTCTCTCTCAAATTCTAAATAGAGGAAAAGTGATCATATTTCACACTTTTAATTTCATTCGAGTATTCAAGAGCTATCTTGAGCTATATTGTGCAAAGATTAATTTTGAGATTGAGATTTCAAGCTAAATCATATCAATTTTTCGTGAAGCCCTAACCAGTGCATTGCAAATTATCAGTTTAGTCTATTGTTAGATTTGTGTATTGTTGTAGTTGATTGTAATGGAAAACAATGTTGATACTCTTGTTCTGGTTAAAATCACTAAGGAGCATCGACCTGTATTTATAATACATCCAATCAAAGTGGATGAGATTGATATGTCAAGTACTCTATCCACTATTCCTTAGGGAGTGATCTTGATCAAATATGTTCGGTCCCATATGCATTGAAAAATTGAATAAATGGGAGCCGAAGAAATCAAGGATGAGTACAAGGGTATGTGCATCATGATGTGATGAAAGATGAGCATAAACATCTATAAGAAAAGGGTTTAAGATATGTGGTGGATATTCTTACTAAATTACATCCCGACTGGATTCACTATGTGATAAGTAGAGTGCATGATCAGTTCATATGGATGGATAGAGCACACAAGAGTCCCAAGACAATGATTCATAGGATTATAGGGTTTCATCCACACAAACTAGAATGTACATTGATAATGGTGGCAACCCATTTGGTCACTAAACTAACCAAATCCAAACAAGATGATGGAGAAATGACAATTGACCATATTGAAGAAAAGGAAGTTCACTTTGAATCCATGGTAATAGGTTATAGATTTTACCAGTCTAGTCGAGCTAACAATGTGCCTGGTGGTGCTATCCATGTTGCCTATCGGATTGTCAAAGATAATTATGTATATGATCTATGTGAGATGATCAGAAGTCAGTTTATGAAAAACATTGAGATAATAAAGATAGATAAGAGGTAGTCATTCAAGTATGGTTCCCTACTGGTATGTATATTTTTCTATGTCCAAAATTTCTTCCCCGGTAGAGTTAATTTTACATGGTCAAAGGACAAACCGGTGGTTGTTTAGATAAGTTAATTCATAAAAGAATTAGTTGATAAAATCAACAATGTCATGTGGGTTTATTTCAAATATTTCCAAACTAAGGTGCATAAATGTGAAAGTATTCCAACTAGAATTATAGAAAAATACAAGAATGACATTATTTTTCTAGTAGACATCGATACGTGCATTGTGCAAGCAGTTAAACCTAGGACATATTGGCTTGCATATATGGGATATGAAGTAGAGGGTGATTTACTAACTCTACATGTTGATTAACTGTTGTCAAAACCCTTAGACAAACAGACACAAAGATTTGGAACCTATGATGAAGCCTTTGCCAAAATTCAAAAGGAATTGAATAAACTGGTCATTGAAAGGAAAACAAGGTGAATGTTATCTAACCTAGACTAGATGTTTGGTAGTGGTGAAGCAGGAACATCTTGCATTGATACAACTAAAACTAAAGATACTTTAGCTAACATTCCTTCAACTTATGCAAAGGTGAAGAGAAAATAGAGAAAACCAACAACAAAGGAAGTTAAGTCTAAAGTGGAATCAACAAGGAAGAAAGGTCAAAGAACTCCTACTGCAAAGAAAACTTACAAGAGGAAGAGAAAATATTCAGAGGAGAAGGATGATCAGAAGGAAACTGAAGAGGATGATGAAGAAAGAACATAATCAAACAAGGATGCCTCTGAACTGAAAAAGAGTGGCGAGACAAAGAAGGCCCTTTCTATTGATGATATTGCAAAACGTATTGTGGATAATGGTAGATTAGCTACACTTGGAAGATGATATACTTTGGGTAGTGATGGCTAAAAGAAGAAGATAGAAGATGCTATTTTGTATCATTTTCACAAATATTTAAGAACACCTATAGAGATTCATTCTTGCATTCCTAATGAACTATATCGATTGATAGATGCTAGATGGAGTGAAACATTTTAGTTGGACAGAGAAGTTAT
Organism: Thuja plicata; assembly: GCA_018584345.1. Taxonomy (NCBI): domain Eukaryota; kingdom Viridiplantae; phylum Streptophyta; class Pinopsida; order Cupressales; family Cupressaceae; genus Thuja; species Thuja plicata. Next base: position 4,082,329 of record MU224270.1, read on the forward strand.
GGAAAGAGAACTAATCTAAGTGAAACTTGGACTATGTGTTGAAGATTCTAAGATAATGATTGATGCTCACGAGCATAAATTCAAAATAAAGAGCAGAGCTACTAGAATTTCAATTGATGACACACAGAATGTCCATAATGAGACTATTGTGACATGGAAGAAGCTACTACAGATAAAGGAGGTGGCAACACAAGCAGAGAAAGATCAAGCAATATCTAATGAGTCGATACAGGTAGATGACACATTTTATGTAGATCAGTTAATTGGGAATGTTGTTCTTGATGTCCCTAACCTGGTGCAGAACATTGAAATACAAAATACTAGTTTATTACAACTAGGTGGAGATGAGGTTGAAAGTATAGACATTATAGGTAAAGAGGATTCATCCTCACCATCTCATATGGATCATACAGAGGAATTGATTTTTGAGAAGGAAGAGGAGAAAATTGTAGATAGTTAGTAGGATGATACTCAAAAAAATACTGAAGAATAACTTGAGATGAAAAGGATATTAAGTCTTGGAGAGTCAATTGAAAAGAAGAGATGAAAATTAGTGTCTATTGCAGAAGAAGAAGAGGAAGTTGAAGAAGAATAAACACTAACCACATCGGTGGATATATCTAAATTGAAACCTAAGGAGCTGAGTAAATTATCAGAACAACTGAAGAAAAAGGTTGTAAGAGAGAATTTGAGATCTAAGAAGTAGAAGAAGATAAGAGTCTTAAGGAAAGATAGAGACATTCTAGCTGAGTTAGTACTTGAGGTAGAGTATGATGAAGATGATTTTACTATTGATCATATGGATACTCTTATTAAGTAAATTTTAGATCAAGGTCTTGATTTGCAGAAAACAAATCTAAAAAGTGTAGAGGAAAACTTAGAGAAGAAGATGATAAGTAAGCTGATGGAAAAGATAACTGCAGATTAGAAAAAAATTGACAGCTATTGTGAAAGATATCAAGTCTTTGTTGGCTGAGGTAGGATGATTGTTTACTAGAGTTTCTCAACATTCTAATTTTGTCAAAGACTTGGAGGTGAACATACATCTTCAATGTTGTACGAAATGATGTCAAGGACAATATCTCTTGTTTTATTATTCACCGTCCTATCATCCAGAACATAGTGTTGTGGGAGGGTCAAAATAGGATCTAAAGATAATATGGATACATGATGTGTTTCAGCATTGACTAGACTTGAAAGCACCAAAGAAGCGCATTCAGCCAATCTTCCATTCGGGTTGGCACACCTGGTGAGAAAATCCTTCTAGTCCACATTCCCTATGTTAGTGTCAGTGATCTCGCTAAGGAGATTCCTAACCTTGGAAGGAACATGGTATCCTTGATTAGGTACTTCATTGGTGTCATAACTATCTTTTCTGGCATTCTACAAGCAAACATGAAAATATCTATAAATATTTATTGAAAACAACTAGAAACTAAGCAAACAAGTCTCAGTGAACCCAGAGAATCAAACCCATAAGCCTAAAAATAGAAAAAATTAAATTTCATTGTGTTTTTTGGATTTTTGGAGGGGAAGACACCAAATAAAGAATCGGCCTCAAAAAGGTCGAAAGGGAGAAATATGAATTATCAGTGGATGCAATATTTCAGCATTTTAGAATGTGAAAGAGATGAAAAAATTTGGTGTGCGAAGATGTGAAAGGGTGAACAGGTAATTGGAAGGTAGAAAAGTTAATTCTTCATTGTTTTAGAGCTACATGGTGTTATTGGAGGTCGAAAGGAAAAAAATGAAAAATGAGTGATGGCATGTCCTTGTCTTCAGTGTTGTGGAGTTTTGGTGGTGTTTAAGGTTTACGGAGACTAAAAGTCTGACTGCCCGAAATGGACTTAGCAGTTTCCTCTGGTTTTTCAAGTTTGATGATTGCGATCCTTCAACCTTTCGGGGGCCAAAGATTGAGGGACTGCGATTGACTAAGATGAAAAAAATTGAAGAAACCCTAAACTAACCCCAAGGTGCTCAAAACTGAGCAAGATAAACCAACGCAATGACAAGAAAACTAAAAGAAACTAAAACAAAACCTAGAAACAAAAACCAAACTGAAAAATAAAGAAACAAGACCAAAAACACAAAGGAAAATAGACTAAGAACACAACCCTACCTATGAACATGAGGGCATGAGGATAATTCTACAATGATTTCAACATAAGGGGATGCAAACAACCACAAGCTGACAAATCAGAAGAAAAAATCCTCGTCGAAAGAACAAGGAAAACTCAAAGCTCGAAACAATAAGTTGTAGAATGAAGAAAGGTAAACCCTTCACCTCTTTTTTATAAGCCCTTGGATCAAATGACATTATCATTGGTTTTTTCAATATCATAGGCCAAAAGTGCAAAACCCATGAGTCATGCATTCTCAGTCCTTTGGAGGCTGAAAGTCCAAAAAGAGTTTCACTTAGATCATTGGGATTTTGGGGTTTCAACCTTTTGGACCTTAAGAGCTCCATAGAGCTTTGAAATGCCAAAATTTGAGAAGGGCTCAAAAGACCCCTCTTTACAAAGGGTTCACTCGAAAAAAACTAAAACCAGGAGACCAAACAAGGGAACCTAAAGACTAGAAAGAACAAAAAAAGAAAAAAAAGGGGGGCATAGCCAAGTCACCAAAAACTGGGGTGTGTTGTTGAACCACAACATTCATGTTGAAGAATCGAGTGTATAAGAAAGTTACACAAATTATCACAAAAATGTCAAAAGTGGTCATGCAAAAGAAAGTTGTCATAGTGTAGTTTTGAAACATATAGGAAGTCCAAGTGTCAAGGAATTAAAAAGTTAGTTGTAAATGTTTGGGAAGTTGCAAAAACTCTTTAAATACTTTTTTTCATCAACCAATGATCGGGTTGTATGGTGATTTGATGAGAAAGGGAAATAAATTAGTTATGTTGTTATACTTTTCATGATTTTGTGACTATAACAGTAAATAATATTGTGTTGTATGGTGTCAAGAGGGTCTAAGAATTACTTTGAACCATAGAGAATGGTGTAATATTTAATTTTAATCTTTTTTCTTAAGTTTTCATGTTTTTTTAAGTAATTTATTGCATTTTATTTATAACCAGGCCTGTAACTCTTCCAAATGAGGGTTTGAATACAAAAATGAAGATTAAGGTCACTTATCACTAGTAAAAATTATTGTAACTGGGTTGAATGAAAGTTTGAAAAGTGTATTTTAAGATTTTCATACTTGTAGGAGTGACCAAGGTTGTTTGCAATCAAAATCTTGATGCCCTAGGCGGATAACCTATGCTTTTTAGTCTATTTGACTGAACTATGATGAGGGTTTTGAAAAATGGTTAAATAGTGGTCTTTAAAAATCATTCTAATGAGTGATTTAGGTAATATATAACCTACCTCAACTTCTAGAATGGAATTTTAAGATTCACGGTCAATATTTCTAGTAGATTATTTGTAAAAGTGGGCTAATTAGCTCTCATGATCAGATTACTAGTCATTATTTTATGTGTGTGTGTGTGTACCAAAATAACCATACATTGATTTTACATATGTTTTAGAAACCCCAAAAGGGTATTTGAATCATAGTTTAGTTTGTGATTATTTGTCCTAAATTTGAAGTTGTTTCCTATTTTAATACCTGGAAGGTTGAATAGGGGATAAACCAGTTAGAGGGTGCATATAGGGGTTTGATGAAATCATAGTTTTTGAGAGTTTCCAAGGGTGTTTAAATGTTTTATTTTATGGATCTAAGGTTCTACCAAAGTTAGTGGAGTCGTGTGAACCATTGAGCCCTTAGTTGGTGTCGTTAGTCCTATGAGGTATACTGTCATTGTGAAGAGAAATTGGGTTTGTAAATGGTTGAGTGTGGAGTTTGGTGAAAGTTCAAAGGGATATGAATACATGTATTTCCACCATTATAATGGATTAGAGACTAAATTATGTAGGTTTTCCCTATCTAATGTGATTGGTTGTTTGGGTTAATGGAAGGTGAATATCTCATTGTTGTGAAATATGCCTACATGGAATTGTGAACTTGAACACCACTATTGCATCAATTGGTATTAGAGCTCAGAAGGTTTGTAAAAGAGAGTTTAGTGTTTGTGTATTTTTATTTGTACAGGTTGAAGAGAGAAATTGGTTGCCAAAAGACTAGGTAGAGGAAAATAGAAGAGACCTAGGTGAGGCAAGGACAAAGTGGAAGCAAGGTTAAAGGGACTTTCTTGAAGGGAAATGAATTTTTTGAAGAGATATTTTTTGGGTGACGGTGCAACAAAGAAGAGACAAGATAAGAAAAAGAGAGGAAGAGGAAAGAGGAAAAGATGAGGCAAATAGAGTTTGAGAAAGAGATCAGAGAAATAAGGAATTTTTTTGAACAAATCGTAAGGGACATGAAAGAGATGGAAGAGAGGATAGAGAAGTTGCTCAAACAAGCCATAAGTTGGCATTTGATAGTTATAGAGAGAGATGTGTGGCCTATTAAAAGGATAATGCAAAAGAGAAGACAAATAAAAGTATTGGAACTAGATATGAAGACAAAAGAACCCCTGATGGAAAAAGGTAATGAACAAACAAAGGAGGATAAAGGAGAAGATATGGACATTACAACCATTCCTAAAAAATAGGATACTAGGAAAATAGAATGGGATATGAATTCCATATGAAGACTTAACATATGTTGAAGATGTATGATGATGTTGTGGTTGGTCCATTGGAGAATAGAGTGAAGTCCTACTCTACCATTTTAGAGGTTTGTAGACCTAATCAAACAGAGGTAACTGGAGTGGAGAACCTGAGAAAATGCATGAAGACAAAAGATGAAGAAGTCATTGTTACATGGAAAAGGAAAAAGGCTAAGGAAGACAACTATCACTTCCTTGTTGTGATAGAAATTTTGAGGAAGAAAAAATCAAAGTTCAAAATGAAAGGAGGACACAATTTTGAGAAATAGATAGGGATACATCAAGGCATGAAGGATCAGAATCCAGGTAACAAGACAGTTAGAAGGATAGTTATCTTTGACAAGTGGAAACCAAAAGTTAAAAAGAGGACAAATTGGAGCTCTTTCAAAGAGGAAAATAGAAAGTGTATAAAGGACATTAAGGAGAAGTATACAAAGGATGAAGACCTGTTACTACCTTCATTCCAAGAGGGCTTGGAATTTCTTTTGTCTAGGAGTTTGGTGCAAGAGCACCATATCAACTTCATGCCTCCATGAGGAAAATCTTGATTTTTGAGTCGATTTAATTGTTTCAACATTGTAATAAGGTCTTAATAGACCATTCATGATGTAATAGGGGGTAATTGGAGTTAATAATTTCATAGGTTGCAAAAGTTGCCAAGTTGCAAGAAAATTTGTCAATCATCTTTTCTTGCAACCAAATTGTCAATAGGGTTCATATCTGTTTAAGTTTGGGTTTTTTTCTAATTGAGAACTCATATGGCATAATAAGGCCTAAGAAGATCATTTTTCCTGTTTAAGGATCTAGTGTGCAAGCATGTTGCACAAATTGTCACAAAAATGTCAAAAGTAGTCATGTAAAAGAAAGTTGTCATAATGCAGTTTTGAAACATATAGGAAGTCCAACGGTCAAGGAGTTAAAAATTCAGTTGTAAATGTTTGGAAAGTTGCAAAAAAAATTTAAATACTTTTTTTCATCGACCAATGGTTGGGTTGTGTACTGATTTGATGAGAAAAGAAATGAAATCAGTTATGTTCCTATACTTTTCATGACTTTGTGGTTGTAATAGTAAATAATATGGCATTGTATGGTCCCAAGGGGGCCTAATAATGAATTTGAACTGCAGAGAATGGTGTAAGATTTAATTTTAATCCATTTTATTAAGTTTTCATGAATTTTTAAGTAAGTCGTTTCCTTTTATTTACAATTGGGTATGTAACTCTTCCAAATGAGGTTTTGAATACAAAAATGAAGATTAAGGGCACTTGTCACTAGTTATAATTCTTGTAAATGGGTTGACTGAAAATTTTAAAAGTTTAGTTTAAGATTTTCATAATTACAAGAGTAACCAAGGTTGTTTGCAATCAAAATGTTGATACCCTAGGTGGATAACCTGTGCTTTTTAGTCTTTTTGACTGAACTATGATGAGGCTTTTGAAAAATTGTTAAAGAATTGTTTTGAGAAATTGTTCTAATGAGTGATTCAGTCCATATAGGACCTACCTCAACTTTTGGAGTGCAATTTTAAGATCCATGGTCAAGATTACTAGTAGATGCTTTGTAAAAGTGGGCTAATTAGCCCTCATGATCAATTTACAGCCATTATTTGGTGGGTGTGTCCCAAAACAACCATAAGTTTATTTTAAATATGTTTTAGAACCCCAAAAAGGGTATTTGAATCTGTGTTTAGTTTGTGAGGATCTATCCAACATTGGAATTTGTTCCCTATTTTGACACCTGCAAGGGTTAGTAGTGGATAAACTAGTTAGAGGGTACATATAGGAGCTTGATGAAATCAGATTTTTTGAGAGTTTCTAAGGGTTTTAAATGTTGCATTTGATGATTCTAAGGTGTTCCCAAAGCTATTGGAGTCATGTGAACCATTGATCCCTTAGTTGGTGTTTGTAGTCCTATGGTATATTGTACCATTGTGAAGAGAACTTGGGTTTGTAAATTTTTGAGTGTGGAGTTTGGTGAAATTTTAAAGGGATATGAACTTGAACCCCACCTCTGCATCAAAAAGGATTTACAATTTAGGGGTTATATTTATAATGTTTAGGGACTAGTATATAATTTAGGGCTTATGGTTATAGGGTTAGAGTAAGAGAGGGTAAAAGAGAATGGAGAAGGTAGAGGATAGAATTGGAGAGGGGAATGGGAGAGGGAGATGAGTGAGAAAAGAATGGAGGGGTAAAAGGATAAGGGAAAAATCAGAGAGGGAAAGAGAAATAAATAAGGAATAGGGAGTTGTGGGAGAGAGAGTGAAAACCCTAAACCCTAAAACCTAAGCCCTAAACCATAAACCCTATAATCATAAGCCCTTATCTCTCTCTAAACCCTAAACCCTAAAACCCAAGACCTAAACCCTAAAACCTATAACCATAATCTCTCTCTCTCTCTCTCTCTCTCTCTCTCTCTCTCTCTCTCTCTCTCTCTCTCTCTC
>MU224270.1:4105795-4116626 GCA_018584345.1 Thuja plicata
TTCTGTAGTGCTTCAGTCTCTCATTCTTCACTGAAAACATGTTCTTGACCTGTTTGACAATAAGTTCTGCATCACCATGTGCCTTTAAAAGTTTAATCCCCTTCTTCTTGGCCTCTTCTAAACCTAATAGTAAAGCTTCATACTCTGTTGTATTGTTAGTGTTCTCGAACACAAGTTTGAATGAAAAAGGGAATTTGAGTCCAGATGGGGAAATGAGGAATACTCCAGCTCCTGAGCTTGTAGAAGAGAAACTGCCATCAAATTCAAGATTCCAAGGAACTTCTTCATCTACAACCACTGGATTTGGGACATTATTCTCTGATAAGATGACATAATTAGCAAACTCAGATTCTTGGTACAAGATCTGGGATTTAGGGTCTTCTGAGGGAAACACCGTGTATTTGGATTTGGGTTCTAGAAGAAGAGTAACTTTCTTATTCCCTATAGGGACTATGGTCTGAGACCAATCCAACTTTATTTTGCCACCGAGATCCCTATAAAAGGTTCTACTAAGAAGCATACCGTAGCTGGCTGGAATATCAGCTACTAGGATGGTTAATTTCAATCTCTTATCTGGGAAAGTTGCCAAAGCAACCTGGGCGTCTTTGATTTGACCTAGGAGGACTTGTTTGGCATCCATAGAATAGCAGTGCCCAAAGGTAGAAGTCATGGGGAGATCCAATGCTTTGGCCATAGATGAAGGCATAATATTATCCGACGCCCCTGAATCAATGATACAGTTGTTTAGTTTGAAGCCATGAATGAATAGGGACACATAAAAAGGTTTAGGTTTCAAGCCAATAGGAATAGTAGGAACGGGCTTCTCGGCAGGCTTTTGCTCAACTATCTCTTCCTTCTTTAGAGACTATCCTTTAAAACATACATTATTTGTTTGTTGGACCCTAGATTCGGCAGGAGAACCTTTGATGTAAGTAACCAATTTATCTAACTCCTGGGGATTCATTTTTAGATATTTTGCAGCAGAAATTTGCACTTTTGAAGTTTTACAAAAATCAAATATACTAGAAGGGAATCAGATTCAAACCTTTTCATGACTTGTTCCTCCGAACTGCTTGCTTTCAAGATCTTTGGATGATCATTGGCCTGCCCTTCACTACCTCTAACTTCTACATTTTCCCAACTACTCACTTTTCCTCCACGCTAGTTTCTAGTCAAAACTAAGCAAGAGGTATCCTCTAAAGTTACCAATATGTCTCCCCCCTTTTCAGATTCTGATTCATATTGAAGGTAAAAGTTTCCAAAGTCTCCAAGCACCTTAGAGGATATGTCTTCAATATTCACCTTTGTTGTTGCTCCCTTCTCAGCTTCAAGCTGTGCATGTCTTATGTTTTCAGGGCATGAAACTCCCTCATGCTCATCGGTAAGATGGAAAACACACATGTTTCTTTTATTCAGTGGAGGTTCAATTTGTAGTCTCTATTGAGTAGGAGGAAAATTGAATTGATTTCTAGAGTTTGAGGATCCCTGAATTGGATATTTCTATGGGATATCTTGATAGGGACTGGTAGTTTTAGGAAATTGTCACTTGATGGTTATCAAGTCATTCATCAGTCTTTGAATCATAGGGTCTGACGATGAGGAAGTAGATGGTTGAGAGCTGGATGCTTGAACATCTTTTCTCCATTTTCCACTTGTTATGAGATCATCCTCCAGTTCAATGGCGAGAGTCTGGGCAGCTGCTAAGGTGGCTGGCCTAGCTCTTTTTAAAGGAAATGCAACATCAGGAGGCATAGCATTTAAGAAAAAGCCTTTCTAATTTTCATCATTGGGTCTACTTGCAACTGGAATCACTTGAATTCCCTTGTTGAATCTTGCCACAAACTCCCTCATAGGTACTTGAATCTCCTTCTTCATTTGACTTAATTGAATCAGAAGGGTATTTGCATCATCAACCAATTTAAACCTTGTCTCAAATGTTGTTTTCATAGAATCCTTGTCAGTAATGGAGGCATGTGGTAGACTATGAAACCACTCAGCTGCAGCCTCAATTAAGGTCAAGACAAAAATCCTGACAGCCACATCTGGAGTGCCCACTGCTAAAACTCCGCATGCTATGTTAAAAGCATTCAGATGATCCTCAGGGATTTTCTTTCCATCACCACTAAACTTGGGTAGGATGTCACAGCCTTTAGGTAGGTTTCCCAGATTTTCTCCTAAGCTTAAAGGTCCTACAGCCGCACCCCAGGGTTGATTATGTGCCATGGAAGGTAAGATAAAATTCAAGGGCTGTAAATTTACAAAAGTGGGAGCTATGGTTCCAGGTGAGACCAAGGAACTAAAAGTGGTTAGAGGAGGAGACTTAGTGGGAGAAGAAAGTCTACTAGCAGTCTTATAATGTCTTTGCCTGGAAGGAGTCTGGGGTTTAAAATCAAGCTTTGCTAAATCTTCAAAATCAAAATCTACAAGACCTTTTTCTCTATCTCCCCTTGTAAATCTTTTATCAGCCAGCTTATTGAGTTAAACTGGAACAAATAAAAAAACCAATTATTCTCAGGGCCTTCGAACTGCCCTGTCAACTACAGCAGCCTCCTAGGCTATAGGAAAACCTCTGAGCCACTCTCCAATTTCTTCCTCTTCCTCAAGGACAAACCTTACTTGATGGTATTGCTGATTGTTCATTCTTAGTTTCCAAGCTGTTGCATTAAGGTCAACAATTATGTCCTCTTGAGTATCAAAAAAATCAAGGCCTGGTTGCAAAACCGGAGGAAGTTCTTGTCGACCAGGGATAACTTCAGTGGGTAACACCATAGTTGATCATTGAATGCAAAAATACCAATCCTAATCTATTCTTAGAATCTCCCTAGCGGAGTCGCCAAAACTGTTAGCATACAGTTTTTCCCTTTTCTCTAAATTAATCTCAGACTCTTTTAAAGAAAGAGAAGAAGAGAAAAAATCTTAACACTAACAAATGAGTTGATAAAAGCAAACTCTCTGCAAATTACAAGGTGTAGCTACCTTCTAAAAAGATGTTCAATAAGATCATTTTGAAAATCTTTTTAGAAGGTAGCTGCACCTTGTAATTTGCAGAGAGTTTTCTTTTAGCAACTCATTTGTTAGTGTTAAGATTTTTTCTCTTCTTGTCATTGTTTAAAAGAGTCTGAGATTAATTTAGAGAAAAGGGAAAAATTGTATGCTAACAAAAAAGAAGAAAAATTGTGGGAGGGTTGGTTACATTGGAGGTTACGGAAGATTTTTTTTGAAGCTTTCGATTGAGTGGACAATGTTGTAAAAGCATCAAGGTATGCTCTGCAAACTTGTATGTGAATTATATCTACTGCAATACAAAAGATCATAACTTTGGTGGTGGGTTTTTTCCCATTAGGTTTTTTCCATGGCAATTCTTTGTGACTAACCTATGAGTTTTTATTTTGGTTTCTTAACTCTTTTTGCATCGAGTGAATGTACATCTCTTCTATTGTAAACATTTTGAAAACCATCTGTGTCATACTCCTCTAATATTTTGACATTTAGGAAGGCATTTCCGTACCTTGCCTTTCCTTACAATATGAAGTGACTTATGTTATTGGAGCATGAAATAATGTAATAGAAATATGGAGGTCTTAATACAATCTAAAGTTTGAATTAAAAGCAAGCAATGGTATGTTTTTTTATGGATTGTTCATCATCGATTTCATAAGAGTCAAGATATCTAGCCTGTGGAAGTGTTTTATTTGCAATTTTTTGTTCTATGTTTCTAAGGGAATTGGAATCTTTTCCAAGCCGGGAGTATGGTGCGGGAGCACCTATGGGTCACTTGTGACCTATTGATGTTTTATCACAGTTTTGTGTTGATTCATTTTTTATGTTGTTTAAAGATGTAATAAGGTCTAAAGGATGTTTTAAGTGGTTTTAAGATGTTTTAAAGATTTGTTAAGGTGTTGTTTTGAAGATGTTTGGTGACCCCTGAGTAGGTCAACATTGGTCAATGCTACCAAAAGTGTTCAAATTTGATAAAAATAGTGTAAATAATGGTTTTAAGTCATATTTAGCATATTTGAAGACTCATAAGTTGATAGGAGGTCATTTAGTTACAAAATGTAAAAATTGCAAAAAAGTTGCTTTGACAACTTTGGCAATTTTGTGCAAAACTTGTCATTAAGTTCTCGAAACGACCAACAAACTCAAAATTTGGTTGAAATGGTTGAAATATTATTTTTAAGTTTATTTAACCCCCTTTGGGTCGGGGATTGGAGAGGATATGTGAATGGAGAAAAGAAAGTTAATAAAAATCATATTTTGCAATGTTATCTCTTGTCTTATTGTTGATCAGACATTCATTTCTTGTTTCTATTGATTTAATTTGATCTCTGAGCCATTGGAACTTCAAGTATGGTGAATTAAATTTAATTTTCATTTGGTTTGGTTCCTTTTCATTTAGTATTTTGGAATTTATACCAAATTTACTAAAACTTGCCTGAATCTGTCCCTAGGGTTATCTATCATAGGAAAAATGGCATAACATTTGTTCCCACCATTAGATCTCTATAAACATTGGACTAGGGGTCTATCTTGAGGTTATCTAAAGGTCCACTAAAGCGATTGGCCAAATATTTTCATTTGAAAATTTTATTAATGACTATTACAAGACTATTGCAACCATGCGACAGTCATAATTAAATTTAATGTATTCCTATGTTTGGAATTGTCTTATGTTTTTTAGACTCTTTGAAGCCTCTTGATTTTTATGTTGAATCCCATTTTATCCTTGAGAGGACAAGAAAACCTTTTCATAATACATGTTAATGGTGAGAAATGACGATCATCTTGCAAGACCTTGTAAGTCTGATTTTCACTGTGACTTGACAAGTTTGATTTAGGGTATTGTTACTAAACAAATATGTTATGTGCCAATGCATTTCAAGTCAGTCTAAATTTTTTATGCCTCTATTGTTATGTTGTCCCTCATGATGATAATTTTAAATATATTCAAAGATCTACATGAGAAGACCACCAGTTAGATACCAACATGATAAAACCCTGGAAGTATAGATACATTGCTAAAAGGTAGTAAGATTCAATAGAAAGAATTAACACCAACTAATTTACATGGGACTCAAGACAATTCTTAAAAACTTATAAATTCCATCTAAATGTTTTTTAAACCATATGCATCTAAATTATAGTGACCATTCAAAGCATCTACTATAATTTGTATTATAATATAAATAGTCTCATGAAACTCATGATTTTGTGCATAGTGTATGCAGGGAAGAAGGGATCTCTATTTCTCAAGTTTGGTTCAGGCTTATAAGTTAAATAAACATCTTCTACGAAAAGGTTAAAGTAAAGAAGTACAAGGTAAATATTGGTAATCAGACTAAAATTTGACATGTTAACAGAAATCATTTCATTCTACCTCTCTACAGATGATATAGAGAAGTTTATATAAAACAAAAAAGAATAAATGTAACTCATATCTTGTCCATCATTGGTAAATATTCACTCATAGGCTGGTACAGTAAACCATTGTTGCTCTGTCAGAAAAAGAAAAATAATTAGGGTGAATAATGAATTCCTAAAATAATTTTAGCCTTATGTTACTTATTACAAAATCTATTGGCTAGGTCATTGGCATTTAATAAAACTCTAGCATCTGGTATCATAGCTCCATTATTTCATTAGAAATTTCATAGTTTATTTTCTTCTCTATGCTTAAATAAATCCCTTTCACTCCACAAAATGCCTCATGTTGCACTCACCAGTTTTTAAATTTTCTTTCCATTGGATTTGGAGCCTTTTGAACTTGTTTCTGACATCTTAATGTCCATTCCATGGCTACCAATGTAGTATAGTTCTTCCAACATGAAAAATCTAACGACCTCGGAAAAATAGTTAAACAAAAGCATCATATTGTTAGGAACCCATTGCAATTACATTTGAATATTGCCAAAAGTACTTCTGCAATTTGTTACTACTTAATAAGTTTGTGTCACTTGGGTTGTTTGCAAATAATCTTTCACAAGATATGGAAATGAAACTCTCTAGATCTAACTAAATAAGGCATCCATGAACAAGACAAGATAACACAAGCACGAAAAAAATCAATCCACACCTTTTCCAAACACCTTCCACTAATTATTCCAGTTGGAAAATAAATTTCCACACTTTTAACTGCATCACGCATCTAAACATGACAAAAAATATTATATCAAAGGAGAGAAGCTGAAAATAGACCCTATTTAGCATCAAGTTAAAAATCTATGCTCCATTAATGTTACCATTGAAACATATTATTATTACCTGATTACTCATGAAATCCATATCACGATCATCAATAATTGGTGATAGAGTACCATCATAGTCTAGGAACACTACAATTTGTTTCCCTTTTGATTTAGACATCATCTTAGTCAAGCTACCAAGTGTTGAAGGATTTTTCACCTGCATTTATATATTAGTGTGTATGTAAAATTATACCTTCATGAAATTAGTTTTCTATTATGATCAATTCAAAGGAAAGATAACAAAGATTAACTAAAAGAATTGAAAACAATGCAAGAAGCATCTCATGGATCTCTAATTAGGAAATAAAACATCATTCTCTTAGCTTAAGCATCCATAATGATAGTCCTAAAATGAGAATTGATAAATATTTGTGCTCATTTAACTCCAATTGCTCACTAAAATGCAAATTCTAAAGATGTAATTGCTATGAATTCAAGACTATTTGCCTATAGTGATGATGCTTTGCTTCATGAGTGTGTGTGATGTAAATGCATTAAAAATGGTTTATATTTAAAGTATTTTCCAAGGGTAGGCGGTAGAGTTGTTTAACCCATGATTAGATCTTGGTTAAGTTAATTGTCTCAAAGGTTAAGATAATTTAAAGGGTGGTTTCAAATAAGGGGACAATTTGAGTGATCAAGATGTGTGATGGAGGATGAATTTGGCTTGATCCATGTGAGCTCCCATTCTCAATCCTCATTAGTTGATCAATATTATCCCATGTGATGGATGAGAAAATTAAGGGATTTAATTAATTGATTTAATTGATTTCTTTAGCCATGTGCACCCTTAAAAGGGTTGGATTTGATTTAAATTGATTTTTAACTATGAAATTAAATGATTAATTTCAGTTGCACATTTGATTTGATTAATCCAAGACTGTTGATAATAATTCAATTAATTCATGATTTGCATTGATTTATATTTATTTTGCTCACTTTATGCCTGATTAATTCACCTTGACCAAAATTAGGTGTCTACAAATGCCCCTCTTTGAACTGATGTGCAAAGCGCATTGGTTCAAAGAAATGTTTGATGAACTGATTAACCCTGATTTGAAACAATTTTGATGCCTGATCTGATTGATGCTGGATGAAGAACCTGATGTGAACCACTGATTTTAAAAATACCTTCCTGATAACGATTGAAAAACTTAATGCCCCAAATGCAGTTTGATCGATGCAAATTTGATTGATAGGATGTTGCCCCTAATGATGAGAAAAATGTTACCATATGACTCATGATGTCAATCCATTGATATAGATATGATGCCCCCTCATGAAACAAATCAAAATAATGTGGAATAATGATGACTAAGATCGAGTGAGTTTCGATGAGGTTCCCGATAAAATTGATTTGAAAACAAATATATGCCCCGGTGAAGAAATCAACTCAAATAGGTCAAAGGAATTTTAAAAATACCCTTTAAAAAGGTCAAAAGGTATAAATTGGGGTGAAAAGGGTCATTTTCACATATTATTTTCACTTTTTACCTCTCTTTTGCTCTGGGTCAAAACTAAGTTGATAGCGATGGTTATTCAGATTAGGAGCACGAGCGTCGATTCCAGTGACCAGATGAGTATGGACCTTCGGTGAGTGCTATTAACCTCCTTTATTTGATCAATTTTGAAATTTAATTGATGAAAAATTGATTTTAACGCTTATTAGGGTAGAAATTTTTTATTTCTGCAAAGTAGTGCGTAAAGTAGGTTAAAGTAGCGCATACTATAGGAAGTAGCACATTCGCAAGGTAAAATAACACGTAGAGTGATGTGATGTAGCACGTAGGAAATGCTTAGTTTTGTGTTTTTTAAAGTTAAAGCAGCACGTAGAAAACCGTAGTTCCAAAGGTTAAATAAAGTAGCGTGTCTGATAAATTAAGTAATGTGTAGTCAAAAAACTGATGCGTACTCAGTAAAATGCTACTTTTGAGATGTTAAGTAATGCATATCAAGACCTAACTAGCATGTAATAAATTTAGTGCATAGCATATTATGAAATGACGTGTACACTGAAATAAAATGACGCTTAGCCTGATTTGAAAATTAAATCCCAATTTAGTCATCTATGATGTGGATAGAATAACTAATTGTTTGCGTGATAGATTAGGCTTGAGGTTGTGATGAAAAAAAATGTGTTTGATGTTAATATAACCATTTAGATGAATGCTTGATAATTTCAATCTAGATAGGTAAGATATGTTGATGTTTTCTTCATCCTCACGATATAGGGTCAGGTAGAAAAAATAGATGTGCTCAAAAAGAGCGATAGATTGATAGAAATTTGATTAACTTATAATGATCCAACTAAAATGATAATACTAATATGATCCCCTTTGATTTCAAAATAGATGTGATCCTAGAAGTTATATATCCGAGGATTACCACCTTGGCCATTAGGTATGGTCGATCAGTTGACCGGACAGGAGAGATGTACGATTGGTCTCTATGGATTGTCCTTCCTTCTAGAGATGTCACGGTTCCAGATGAACTAGGGTCTTCTCACAGCTATGGTGGAGCATTGGCTCTCCAACCATAATACCTTCCACTTGCCACTTGGAGAGATGACGATCACACCTGAGGATGTGTATCAGATTCTTAGTATTTTGAATCAAGGAGAGCAAGTCTTTTATGATCAAATTTATGACAAAGAGGCTTGTAGATGAGTGTTCGTAGATCCTATGATCTATGATGATAGCATTCCTTGGGTGTATTTCATTTCATTTCTATGACTTCCAGCAGTGCTTGGATCACTGATAGGGGGATTCTTTCTACCAGATTGACGAGTTCACAGTTTTGATATTGAATGGGGTCACATCCTAGAGGACATGATTACAAACCCACGATGATTTGATTGGGGGTCTTGCATGCTAGTACAGTTATATCATGAGCTACATGATGTAGTATACATACATGGTGTGACTCTTTCTGCAGGGGCTGAATTACTTCATCTCTGGACATGGGAGCACATTCATGTCATGAGGTAGATTGCTAGGAGAATATGTCATCCACACTAGCCATACAAATTTCTCTATGGGGGAGTCATTTTACAGCCTCATCTGGGCAAATTAGATTTCTGGCGATGCATGCTTGATGATATGGATCAGGTGATATGGTGTCCATATCTTGGTTGCGAGGCCTGGCGAGAGGATGATACATATCTTCAGTATATGTTTTCTCCTTGTTGGATGATTGGTTGATATCCATTGGTCATTGAGATATTTTTCTTCTACCGAGTACTCCAATAGTTTGGCAGGGCACAAGATATCTCACAAGGATTAGCATTATATGTATGAGTATAGGTAGAGAGATCAATGTGGGTTCTACTGAAGACATTATATTTTTCCATTAGTATATGCAAGGAAAAACATGATAAACACCATCGATTTATACTACACCGACAGACATGGCATAGCACTACCCGATGCCAAGGTTATCGATATTGCCAAGTACAAAGCATCCTGAAAAATACTATTCAGTGTTCTAGCCGATGAAAAAAAGGACAAAGGAACCTAACGAGTAACCAACAGTGCAACCTGACAAAACAGACAAGAGTGGAACCCAACAGATGAAGGTAACCTGACGATCATTCAAAGAAGGAACACCGGCAGAATTTTAGTTCACACTAACGATCAAGAACCGACGGTCAATTACATCCTGCAAAAAGTGGCACTAGTAAATTTTAGCCCTATTTTTGACGATGATTTGTCAAAATTTAGACACCAATTGGTCTACAAATCGACCACTACAGTCGTCAGTCTTTTTTATCGATATTACGTCACACTAAACCATCATCGGTATTTCAACACAGGAAGGGTTGATTTATCGATAGAAGATGCGTCTAAATGTCAAAGAACTTTGCTCAATTAAGGCGTCGGGAGTATAGCATCGGCATCGATATGCTAAGTGTCGTGTGTCGAAATGGCGATGAACAATGGTTGAACATGATGTTGATTGTATAGCATCGGTGTCGATGTGCTAAGTGTCATGTGTCGAAATGGCGATGAACAATGGTTGATCATGTCGTCAATTGTATAGCATCGACATCGATATGCTAAGTGTCATGTGTCCAAATAGCAATGAACAATGGTTGATCATGTCATCAATTGTATAGTATCAGCGTCGATATGCTAAGCGTCATGTGTCAAAATGGCAACGAACAATGTTTGATCATGTCGTCGATTGTATAGCATCAGTGTCGATATGCTAAGCATCGTGTGTCGAAATGGTGACGAACAATGTTTGATCATGTCGTCGATTGTATAGCATCGGCGTCGATATGCTAAGCGCCGTGTGTCAAAATTTTGACAGCCTGTGCCATTTTTTTTAAAAAAAATTAATTTATTATCGTATAAAATATGTATAAATATATATATATAATATGTATAAAATATGTATGAGACTCTTGCTGTCGGGATTAGTATTTTCCTTAATGCAATTATAGTTTATAGCATAGTAAAAGAAAACCAAATGCCCAGACCATCAAGGTGGTCAGAGACAGATTGCACAATATCATCTAGTATACATCATGGTACAAAAAATTAAAGGCCCAACCTTTTGGGTGGACGCAGATAAGTTCCACGTTG
>MU224270.1:4125575-4140287 GCA_018584345.1 Thuja plicata
TCTATATAATCCCGTGTTTGTCGATATTTTGACATTTCTTCTTAAACTTAATATATGTCGATATTTCAACATTTTTGGGAGCATAAACCAAAAAAAAAGAGTTTTACAAGCCAAATTGGCCTGCCGTCGAAAAGTTTGGTCTAAAATATAGGCCTAATGTACTAGTGTGGATCTGACTTTCCATGTCAGATAAATCACTAAAGTTTTATATTTAGCTTCTTTATTTGTTTTAAATCCATTACGTGCAGAGAAAGAAATGTATTTATTATTTTTTTATCAATTTAACTTATTTAAAACATGCAAACTAAATGATCAAGGTCAAGTTGCATACCTTGGATCTAGAGTTAACATTGTAATGTGTGATTCTAAAATAGGTCAAATACTTGTATAAATAGATGCTCAATCAATTGTGAACATGTTTTTTGATGATGATTGTAGCGACTGAGAGCATCTAAGGATCAGACAAAAGAATTCATGCAGAAGGACAGAAAAGGATCAGATCAATTCTCAAGAACATAACCAAGGCTACCAACGAGCAAGAAAAGGTATTAATCAATCACTATAGGTGATATTCATATACTGTGAGTTTTAATGGATCTTTAATCAGTAATTATAGATTGGATACTGTCAGGTCATACATATTGTACTCATTCTAACAAGTGTAGTACACTTAAGAAATCCTTTCAAGAAAGGTGGACTTAAGGTCCTATTGTAAATATCTTAACCGAGTGCACACTTAACAGTGTTACTAAAGCTCTTAACAGAGTAGATCCTAATAGGTCTCCACATTAATACTCCTAATAGGGTAGATCATTAGAAGTGATCAAATTTTAAGCCTTAACCGGCTCCCTTCCATTCTGCGGATAGTGAAGTTTTGTGGGTGCCATCCACACCGCAGTTTTTACTTCCTAACAAGATTTTTCTGCAATATCATATCTTGTGTTATGTGTCTATTACTTTCATGAATGTTTCTATGAATGTTGCATACAATTAAGATTATGAATTAATATTACATGCATAAGAAAGAACATCATATATGGTCGGTAATACAATAAAGATTGATTACTAATGATGAAAGGTGAAAAGTGTTAAAAGATTTAGAGGTAATGATTCACCCCTCCCCTCTTAGTACTACTTTCCATTATTTCCAAAAATTGGTATCAGAGCTAAGTCTTTTCTTGGAAAGCTTAAAGGCAAGAGCAAAGATCATACAATGGAGAAGTACAAACTTGATAAAAATATTGAGAACAAAAAGCTTTAAATTCATATGTTCTATGAATAGTATAAAGATGCGAGAATCAAGATGAGAGAGCTATTAGATGAGAGAAAAGGTATGGCAACTCGGAGCAATGAAAAATATTATCAAGTAGAAGAGATTCTAGATTTATTTCAGTCTTCAGGATCAAATACAAGTAAAGCATCAGACACATCAGAAGAAAATATCACAAATTTAAAGGAGATCAATCAACATCTGAAAGAGAAAATAAAGATGCTGCAAATCAGTCAAGAGACCCAGATGGCAAGAATGATTGATGTGATGAGTTCTTCTAGACAAACTAAAATAGAAAGAACACTAGCTATTGATAACAGGAGGAAGATTACAGAGAAAATACAAGAAAAGGAGTTCAAAGACATGCTGAGAATCACCGTGAGATTACAATTCAGATTATTCTTATGAGTTAAGAAGCAAACAGAATGAATATATAACTCATTAAAAGAGTACAGGCTATCGGTGAACTAAGAGAAGGGAATGAAAAACTAAAGCATGAGGTTAGAGTTCAGCAACAACATAATAAAATTATCAGAAAGGCTGAAGAAAGCAATAAAATATTGGATGATTTTCTTGAAGGACAATGAAGAGTCACAACAACAACGGTCTAGGCTTTACCAAAAATGGAGAATCATCAAATCAAGCCAATCCAAAGAATGTCTATGAAAATCCAAGACCAAGAAATCTTACATGCAAACACTGTGGAAAGAAAGGCCACACATCAAATTTATACAGAGGCAAAATGAAAGGTATTCCTAAATCTACATCTTCATTCATAGGATTTTGTTATAAATGTAACAAGAAAGGACATAAAGTATATGAATGTAAGTCTTAGATGGAGCAACCAAAGAAGGAAACCTACATGGAAAAATATTGTCCTACATGCAAAATTAATGGGCACGCGTGTCTTGAATGTTGAAAAAAGAAAAGGCAAGCATGGAAGCCTAAAGGTCAAGAAACTCCCTATCAACCAAAGAGAATCGGTAATCAGTATGTATGGGACTACAGTACTTGGACAAATTGTACAACATGTGGTAGATATGGTCACATTTCTGCAAACTACATGATAACATGGACCAAAAGGTCTAGAGGCTGGAAAAACCCCAGAATGGCATGCTTATACTGTCACAAAGTTGGTCATCTCAAGAAAGACTATAGAGACCGAATGATAGAGACAAGCATATATCCCAATGGAAATACCATTAAAGATATCTGGAGGGCTAGAGACAAAATATGGAGAAATGATTCAAGCAATGATGACACTGGACCAAGCAATGCAAATGATGACACCCCATCCAATGGATTTGGTGACATCACCACCCCCACTTAAGCTAAACAAGTAAGTATGGAAATGCACTACACCAAGTCATATTTTGCATCAGTTCCATTATACAAATTGATACATAGTCAAAATTTGCATGAATAAAGATGCATATAATGTTACTTGTTTCAATTCTAAGAAAACAACCCTGTCAGTAAACACATACCGAAAATCATCAGTGAACATAAAAGGATGAGCTATCTACACTTACCGATAATTGTCAGTCAACACATAAAAAGGCTAAAATTGCTAATGTAACCTGACACCCGTCAGTAAGGAAGAAAAGTTACAATTTTGTCTTGACACAACATCGATATCCATCGATAAAGGGAAAAATCTTAACAGCTATCCCAAGCATCCTATCAACACCAACAATGATATTTGACAAGTCTTCCTGATGAACTGATCTGTCTTCATGATCTGATGACTTGTTGAGCATTTATGACAGACTTAGGGAAAAATTCTATAAATACTCGATGAAAGAACTTCATTCTGCACACGCAATTTGAGAAGAAAGAGAAAAGTGAAAAGAGAGCATTTAGCGTAGTGACCTCGACTTGATCCAACGCACTCCAAACTATTCATTCACAAGCTACACAGATCGAAGTAAGTATCGAGCACACCGAAGAACTCTGCTATTATTTTCAAGAAAGCCCTAAATTTGAAAAACGATGGCAACCACTTCAAGAACAGTGAAATTGAAGAATGATAAGAATAATGTCATTAAGATAATAAAGAATGGCACTTGTGTGGAACCTAAGTACAAGATATGCCCATAGATTGCATCGTAACCCAATGAGTCTGGCGCATTTTTGAAAAATTCCACCTAGGGTTTTGTTGATAGAGGACGTAAGGTCATATATCCACTACAAGATCGCTGAGATTGGTGATCTGGAGATAGATTAAGCTTACAAGAAGTTGTGTGATGCACAAGGCAACCTAATAGAAGAACACAAGCATTTGCAAGTAAAAGGGATAACAAATTCCCTACATTTCCTGATGGTTTTCAAAACTGACTGGATTAGGTTAGTTTTGAGCAGAATGCATGGCCAGAAGTTATGGTTGGATGAACCCAATAAAATCACAAAGGATGTGTTACATGTTGTAACAGGTTACCCCATAACCAAAAAACCTAAGGCACATAAGCATCCCTCTCGATCAAAAGTTGAAAAACTCACCAAAGCTATGTGGGATAGCAGAGGAATTAAGGTGAACACCATTATCGATGAGGAACTGAGGTTCGGTGCATGTGTGATAGGTTACAAAATATTTCAGGAAAGCAAACTAAATAGCATAGCGTCAACAGCAGTAAGCACAGCTTACAAAATTGTCACAAAGGGAATACAGATGGATCTATGTGAGATCCTGTTGAAGCAACTTGATGAGAACATGACAACAATCAGGTCAATAAAGACAAACACATGTAAGTTCGGTTCACTTATAATGTTTATATTATTTTACCTTCAAGAATACTTTCCTTCAATTGGAAAAGTAAAGTGGGATACCACCAAACCAGTCACAATAAAGATTAGTGACCTTATCAAGTCACTAGGTGACAACTTTGATTCAGTAATGACTGGATACTTCCTTGATTTCAGGGAAAAGATGATGGAAAGAGTGAGGATCCCTGAGCAATTGATTGAAAAACATAGGGATGAAATATGTTTTATGGTGGATATAGATTTTACTCACATAAAACTGGTTGTACCAAGGACAGCCTGGTTACCACCTCTTGACTATGAGATTAACATAGATCAAGCAACAAATGCAATTGATGCATTGATGAATGAACCACTTAACAGCAAGCAACCAAGATTTGGGACATATGAAGAGGCCAAGTCCAAGATAAAATCAAGCCTAGTAATCAAGAAGACTGTCAACAAGAAGAAAAAAATGGTAAAGAATCTTGAAAATATTCTATCGGTAAATGAGGAGGAGAAAGAACAAGTAGAGGAAACTGAGGAACAGGGTACATCAGTGCAGAGGAAGATAAACAAGGATCATATTATGAAGCCACAGAGTCTGATGTGACTCCACCTCCTACCAAGAAACCAAGGACCATAGCAGCTCAGAGGATACGGATCCAAACTTCAAAGACTGATACAACACCTCTTAAGAAAGGTCAAGTAAGGACCTATAAGAGGAAGCAAAAAATAGAGAAGCAAACAGAGAAACAAACACCTACCAAGAGGAGGAAAATAATGGTCAAGACCAAAGCTGACATTGAAGATTCCAAAGAGGATGAGCCTGATGTAAATAAGAAAATTTTTATCACTCAAACAATCAATGAGGTTTCTGATTCAATTGTTGCAATAGGCACTATGTCTACTAGTAAAATCAGACAATAGGAAAAACTTGAGCCAGAGGACCAACATAAAACACAAGATGCAATCATCAGGGAAATGGTCAAATTCAAATATGTACCAGTTGAATTTGTTGACAAAATACCCAAAGAACTAGGTGACAAAATTTCACAACAATGGTCATATGCTTTGCACACCGAAAATGAAGCAAGGGAGAGAGTACTTGTCACATGCATGCCTCCCAAATCCAAAATGGAAGAGATCAAGGAAATGATGAAAAATCACTCAAGTAAATTTGTGGCAAAAATAAGAGCTTACAAGGTACTACAAGATAAATTTATAGAGCTAGACAGCATGACCGAAGCTAAATGGAGAAAAAATCTTCATCTACCTGTAGAATCAACAAGTTGTGAGAATCAAATGATTCTCACTGAAACACCTCATGTAGAGGAGAAGAAAGATACAGCAAGTCCTAATCACATTGCTTTGGATAATGTTGAAGATATGGAGCCCATTGACTTAGACAAAGTCATGGATGATCTTGACATTCAAGACATCACTCACTATGACTCTGATAAGGATCCACACAAGGATGATGATGTTATTTTCATATCACTTAAGGATCAGGAAAAGAAACAAGCATTGAAGATACCAGGGAATAAAGGCATGGATGTTGCTAATGAGACATGGCTAGACACTTCAGTCATTGACATAACAAAACTGGACCCTGCAGAGTAAATACAAAAAGATGAAGATGTCACTGCTCAACAAGCTAAAACTGATGAGCAGGAAACAAATCTAGATGCAGCACAGGTGAGAACTCAGGATAATATGCCAGTGTTGATAAAGGCCATAAATCTTCTAGAAGAAAATGAAGAATCTACTGTAGCAGATACAAGCATACCCAAAGACAAGGGTGTTGCAGAGATAAAGGATACCACAAATGAATCAAAGGATACAACTACAGATCAAGCTGCAACCGATGATCAGAAAGACAATTCTACTGATCAAAATAAAGAAGAAGAGCAACAAGTAGAGTAGGAAAAGAAAAAGGAGAAGAGTGAAGAAGAAAAGAAAGATGAAATGAAAACTGAAGAGAAATCTGCTGAGACACCCAAGGTTGGTGAAGAGATGTCTTTGCCTAACCGAAAAGTGAACCCCGAGTAGAAGACACAAGAGGTATCATCTACAAAGCCTTCACCAAGCACCTCAGAGAAGATAAATGAACTAGCAATGGTAGTTCATACTTCTGCTTCTACTCAAATCTCAAGGAAGAAGAAGAGCAAGAACAAGAATCCAGTTACTCTGGATAAAATTATTGAGATTCCAGTATGTGATCCTAGAACATTGGATCCTACTGAGTTAACAAAGTATGCAATACTTTGTGAAAGGAAAGTCATGCAAGATAAGTTGAGAAAAGCCACCAAGGAAGAAAAGGTACTTGAAGTTGCACGAGGAATCCTTCAACAAATTGTACCTGATATAGATGTTGATCAAACAACCCCCATGCTTGATCAATTAGTGGTTCTCACCGATGCTATCACATCTCAAAATATAGATGCTGAGAAGGCCATGGAAGAAAGATTTGAATAGAAGTATGAATTCAAGTTAGCTGAGAAAATAAGCCAAGAAGTGGCACTACAAAAGGTGAAGCTATCTGAACTGGTAAGAATAATAGACCCAATAATCTCAGAAGCTATAACCTTGATTCAAAAATTATGCAAGTTAGATCAACTCACCAAGGAGTATACCGACAAGATAGCACATATTGATGTTGATCTTCAAGCAAGTGCACAAGGTCTCACAAATAGTGAAGAGGCAATCAAATTGCACAATGAACAGCTCAAGCAAGCTAGGAAACTGAGAAAAGATATACAGATTGCAGAAACAAAGTTTAGAGATGAGGTGAATGAGCTTCAAGCTCAACTCTTACCTACTCTCACATTACTACAACAACATATGACAGAGGTAAGAGCACTTATTGCCACTTCAGAAATGTCTGTCCTAGACAACATTTATGATATGCATGCGAGAATTGAACTCGAGCACATGGCATTAGAACTCCTCAAAGAAAAATGGAAGAAAATGATCGAAGATATCAAGAACACTCACTCCCACATTCTTGACACACTGTAAGTTACACATTTTTGTCACATTTTTAAAAAATTATAAGTTGTACATTTTTGTCATGAGTATCAAATAAAGAGGGGAAATGATATGTACAGTCAATCAGTAAAAGGGGAAAATGAAAGGAAGGAATAATTTGTACAATCAATCATTAGAAAGAGGAGAGAACAAAAATGGAAATGTATAGTACAAAGGCAAGTATACATGTACATATACTTATACTATACTGATGCATACAGTTAGGGGGATTCATATAATGATAAGGATATATACATTGTGTATATACTAAACACTTTAGTATTATGCACATATCATTTTTTGATACTAATGTCAAAGGGGGAGATTAAAGACATTATATTTTGTCATTATTATATGCAACAAAAAACATGATAAACACCACCGGTTTATACTACACCAACAGATAGGGCACGGCACTACCTGACACCAAGGTTACCGATACTGCCAAGTACAGAGCATCCTGACAAACACTATTCAGTGTTACCTGATGACAAAAAGGACAAAGGAACCTTACGAGTAACCAACAATGCAACTCGATGAAATAGACAAGAGTGGAACCTGACAGATGAAGGGAACCCAATGATCAGTTCAAAGAAGAAACGGCGATAGACTTTCAGTTCACATCAATGATCAAGAACTGACAGTCAGTTACATCCCGTAAAAAGTGGATCTGACTTTCTACGTCAGATAAATCACTGAAGTTTTATATTTAGCTTCTTTATTTGTTTTAAATCCATTACGTGCAGAGAAAGCAATGTATTTATTATTATTTTTATCAATTTAACTGATTTAAAACATGCAAACTAAAGGATCAAGGTCAAGTTGTATACCTTGGATCTAGAGTTAACATTGTAATGCGTGATTCTAAAATAGGTCAAATACTTTTATAAATAGATGCTCAATCAATTGTGAACATGTTGTTCGATGATGATTGTAGCCACTGAGAGCATCTAAGGATCAGACAAGAGAATTCATGTAGAAGGATAGAAAAGGATCTAATCTATTTTCAAGAACAGAACGAAGGCTACCGATGAGTAGGAAAAGGTATTAATCAATCACTATAAGTGATATTCATATACTGTGAGCTTTAATGGATCTGTAATCAGAAATTATAGATTTCATAAAGTCAGCTCATACATATTGTACTCATTCTAACAAGTGTAGTACACTTAAGAAATCCTTTCAAGAAAGGTGGATTTAACAGTCCTATTGTAAATCTCTTAACCGAGTGCACACTTAATAGTATTGCTAAAGCTCTTAACAGAGTAGATCCTAATAGGTCTCCACATTAATACTCCTAACAAGCTAGATCATCAAAAGTGATCAAATTGTAAGCCTTAACCAGCTCCTTCCATTCTGCAGATAGTGAATTTTTGTGGGTGTCATCCCCACCGCAGTTTTCACTTCCTAACAGGAGTTTTCTGTGATATCAAATCTTGTGTTATGTGTTTATTACTTTCATGGATTCTTCTATGAATGTTACATACAATTAAGATTATGAATTAAAATTACATGCATAAGAAAGAACATCAGATATGGTCAGTAATACAATAAAGATTGATTACTAATGATGAAAGGTGAAAAGTGTTAAAAATTTTAGAGGTACTGATTCACCCCTCCCCTCTCAGTACTACTTCCCATTAATCCCAACATCTACTATTTGAATTTGAGTATGCTTTTCATGAGATCCACAGGATGGGGTACACAGTTTGGGATATGAGAGAGCATGTTGGTGATGCATGTATCTCAAGAGATTATTCACAGTGGTTCACACAGCATAAACTCACATGGTTCACAAATCCTAGTGATCCCATTCATAATATTGATGATCCTTCTAATGATGACAGTGTCGGTGGCGGGGGGAGAGGTGGTCACAGATAGAGAGCTTAGGGAGTCCCTTAGTGGGGTGGTGGTGGTAGAGCAGGCGGCCGAGTCTGGGTGAGAGGTGGTAGGATGAGAGTGAGGTGTGGAGGATTTGGTATTAGATATGCTCAGGTTCCTCCAATAGTTTGAGGACAAAGATGGCAGAGAGAAGCCAAACAGGCTCAGTTAGCTCATGCTAGATAGTTTTTACCGTAGATACGGGTTCCTCCTAAGATTTCCCCATAGGTAGATGTTGCACCACAGGTTCCAAGTGCTCCACAGGGTCTGGGTGCTCCATAGGCACCACAGGCTATAGACACATTGACCTAGGATGTCAGGACTTTACAGACAGGTATGACCGCTATGAGTGGCCGGATTGATCAGGTTGCTAGCATGATGCAGCAATTTATGACCATGATGACACAGAGGCCCAGTATAGCTAGCACTAGTCAGAGAGCACAGACAGATCCTGGCAGTTCAATAGGTAGAGGTACAGATGGCATAGGTGGTCCTGATGGAACAGATGGTACAGGTGGGACAGGTGGTGCCCCTAGTTGAGTGATGATCCTCATTTGATATATCAATGTACCATATGTATTTTGATCATGATGTACCTCTTTGATTATGATGTATCTTTGATTATGATGACATTTGATTTCCATTGTTATGATGACTTGATTCGCTCTTGATTTCCATGATTACCTGATGATATATGAGACTTTCTTTGATGATATGATTGTCTATATGATGCACTTCTTTACATGCTATGGATGTAATTCCTTATATATGACATAATTAGATGGATGAAAAATGTATGCAATATTTATTTCTAAATTCTTTTAATTTATGATGTATGCAATTGTAAATAGTAAATGCAATGCAATGGACTTAAATGAATGCATGTTATTTTTTTATTTTTATAATGCAATATATCTATGAAATGCACTTATAATGAATGATGAAATACATATAATGATTTTAGATAATGACTAATGTTTAATGATTTATAACTTGTAAACAATAATGTTTAATGATTAATCAATGCAATAATAAATGCACAAGAAAGTCTCCTGTAATTTATTTGAACAAGAAAATGATGATGTGAACCCTCCTTTGATGATGTTTCTACCCCTTTAGCTTAATAAAATCCTTTTATGCAATTAAATCTAGAATGCAAATGCAACTAACTATCATTTTTGCAAAGAAATGCAAATGGATATACTTTCATCATTGAGCCTTTTGAACTAGGAGCACGTACAATCATCACTGGTTGGATAACCAAACCATGATGATATGAATACTGCTTTCATCATACTTCAATCAGTCAAAACTAGAACAACCCTCACTAGTTGAAAAAATTCAACTATGGGAGTCTAATACCGGTTTCATCGGATTCAATATTACAACTGGATGTTGGTATTAAGATATGGAAGATCTAAATATCCAAGATATTTTTTTGTGTAAACAAACAAAAATTGACTCCCCTCCATATGCAAATGTCCTCGATGATTTTTTTGATGATCATGTCATTAGACGAGTTTGCATATCTGGGTGAATCAACCTCCAGACAGTCACACAACAAGAAAGAAAAGATGTCATGCTTTCATCGTCGTCAATCTAATCAACATGTCATCAATTGGCTAAAAATACATGACTCAAGCAATCAAAACTCATCAAAACTAATAAGTTCTTGTATTGTTCTCCATTTTTCCAATAGAATTCCATCCATTCTGATCTTGTAATTGTTTTGAAAATTTTAAATCCTGATAATAAGGTCTCAAAAGGTTAAGGATCAAGTGTCAAGATCAAATTTTTGGTTGAACAATGATGTAAATCAAAGGTTCCAAGTCTATCTATCAAAGTTTTGATGCACAAATTGTGACTCGAAAGTTTGCTAGAAATCTGTCAGTTTTGAAAAGAATACCCCCAAGTGCAAATGAACAAAGAATAACTTGAGAAAAATGAAATCCGATGATGAACAAGGCTTGACATAATGTTGCTCAGAAATTTTTTTAGGACTATGCACAAATGAAGGATGCAATGAAGATGTACAAATGAGATGACGCAAGTGCAGCATGTACAAATGAAACTAGGCAAGACTTAAGGGTCAAAAAGGTGTTTGTTTACTAGGTTTTCACCTCCCTGAATTTATTGCTCTTTTTCTCTTTTTTCTCTTTTTTTCTACCAAGGCACCTATTTTCTAGGTTTTCACCAAGGTACTTTTTATCTTTTTCGATTTTTTTTTATTTTTTTATTTTTTTTCATCATTTTTTTTTGTGATTTATTACCAAGGCGCATGTTTACCAGGTTTTCACCAAGATAACAATTTTTTTCAGGATCCATATTTGAATGTTTTTGCTTTTCTCATGCTCAATTTTCCACTTTTTCACTTTTTTCAAAACAATTTCCATTATTTTTAAATTTCCTTAGGATCTTTTTCTCACTATTAATTTTGGGATTATTTCAGGATCTCTAGTCACTATACAAAGAATGATGCTTTCTCTCATCTGATACTCTTTCAACCTATACACTTTCATCTAATCAAGTATAAAACCTCTTTAAATGGATGTTATTGATATGGTCTTGTAACTCTTCTCCTTCACAATCAACTAGTTTATATGTCCCCGTGCCAAAAGAAGTAGTGATAAATGGGCCTAATCAATTTTCTTCCCATTTTCCTTTCTTTTCTCTTTCCACTTTTTTCTTAGGATTTTCTTGTAACACTAAGTCCCCAACTTGAAATTTTCTAGGTATGATCCTCTTGTTATAATTTGACATCCTATTTTGGTACAGTTTGAGATGTTCATATGCTTGGGTTTTATGGTCTTATAGAAACTCCAACTGTTGAAGTCTAGCAACCCTATAGTCTTCATCTATTATCAACCCTAGTAAATAAACTCTTAAAGATGGGATCTCTACCTCTAACGACAATACTCCTTCTACCCCATAAACCAATGAAAATGGTGTGTCTCATGTTGGTGTCCTTATGTTGGTCCTATATGCCCATAATGTTGGATTTAATTGAACATGCCAATTTCTTCATGAATTATCAACTATCCTTTTTAAATATAGTAAGGATGTTTTTGTTTGTTGTCTCTTCTTTTCCATTCCCTTGAGGATAATAAATGGAAGAAGAATGATGTATAATATGGAACTTGTCACAGAGATCATCCACATCTTTGTTTTTGAATTGTTTTCCGTTATCCATGATTATAGCATGAGGAATGGCATATCTACAAATGAAGTGATTTAGGATAAACATAGATATTTTCTTACCTGTTGCAGTTGTCAAAGGCACAACTTCTACCCATTTAGTGAAATATTCAGTTGTCCTAATGATGTATTTATGACCATTGGATGGTGGAAAAATCATCCCTATTAAATCAAACCCCCATTTATAAAAGGGCCATGGTGTGGTCATTGGGTGTAAATATTGAGTTGGCGCATGGATCATGTTTCCATGATATTGCCATTTCTGACATATCTTAACAAAGTGATAAGCATCCTTCTCTAGAGTTGGCCAAAAGTATCCCATGTAAAGGATTTTCTTAGCTAAGTTTAACCCACTAAAGTGAGACCCAAAAATCCCCTCATGAACCTCTCATAAAGATAATTTTGATTCCTCATCCTCTATACACCTAAGAAGCGTTCCATCAAGACTTTTGCGATATATTGTGTCAGAAAGGATTCTATAACGGGACGCTTTGTGAATAAAATGTCTTTTTTGATTGTGGGTTTGGTCCAAAGGTAAATTTTGGTCTTGTAGATAAGTAAAAATAGGTCCATACCAAGGTGATTCATGTCCAACTAAAAGGCATACAATTTGGGAATCAAGAAGGTCAAACATGGGTTTTACCAACTCTTCCACCAAGAATTCATATCTAGAATTATGTTCTGGCATTTGAAGAAGAGAGGCTAAGGTAGCCATGGCATCTGCTGCTCTATTTCTATCCCTTGGAATTTTCAAAATTTATCAATGAAAAATACTTTTCCAATCATCTACCATTATTTTGTAGGGCATCAACTTGTCATCTTTTGTTTTGTACTCGTCATTGATCTGATTTATGACTAGTTGAGAATCAACATACACTTGTAGTTTGATCACCTTCCATTCTAAAGCCATCTTGATGCCTATGAATAGGGCTTCATACTCTGAAATGTTGTTGGTACATGGAAAAAGAAGTTTTGTATGATTTTGGAATTGTGTAACCTTGAGGAGTAATTAAAAGAATGTATGCCCCCGATCCATGTTGAGTGTAGGATCCATCAAAATAAAGTTTCCATGTTTTGGCCTCCACATTAATTATATCTTAATTAAGAAATTTCACTTGAATGGGATGATTATCTACTAAATGAGGTTCCAGCAATATATCAGCTATCACTTGTCCCTTGATGGCTTTCCTATCCACATATTCTATGTCAAATTCATTCAACACCATCACCCATTTGGCCAATCTACCTGTAAGAGTTTTTTTGTTAAGTAGATACTTTAAAGGATCAATTTTAGAAATAAGCTTGACTTTGTGCACCAACATATAATGACATATCTTTTGAGAAGAAAAAACTACTTCTAAGCATGCTCGCTCAATGAAACTGTAGTTGAGTTCATACTTGGCCAAAGTTCTACTAAGATAGTATATTGTCTTGTCTTTACCATCCTTGTCTTCTTGAGATAACAATACCCCCAAAGGACATTATGTTGATGAGATGTATAATAATAAGGGTTTATCCTTGATAGGTTGACTCATCAAATATGCCTTCAATAAAGCAAAAGCTTCTTCACATTGTTCATCCCACTTGAAAATTGTATCCTTATGTAAAAGTCTAGTGAAAGAATAACATTTTTCTGTCAATTGGGATATAAATCTCCTTGTGGATTGTAACCTTCCTTGCAATGATCTCATTTGACTTATGTTCTTAGGAGCCTTCATTTCCATGATATCTTGGACTTTTTTCGGATCTACCTCTATCCCCTTTGCTGAAACTATGTAACCCAACAATTTTTTAGATTGAACACCAAATGCACACTTCTTAGGGTTTAACCTAACTTTGAATTGCTTCAATCTTGTTGTATCATCTTAAAATGGAAGCACTTCCATTTTGATAGACTTAGCACCCTCATTTAGTATGATTGGCATATTAGATTTGCATCTGTGCTTGATTATACATGTATAGATGAAGTTAGGGTTAGGATCTTATGGATTCTCCTAGATTTCTCTCTCCATGGCTCTTCTCTCTAGGTAGGATCTATATACTGGTCCTCCTAGGCCTCATCCTACTCTCTCTCTCTAGGCCTCTGGGCCTTCTTAAACACTCTAGCACATTCCCCTACCTTTCTAGGTCCCTAGCTGATCTAGAAACCTTTCTACAACTTCCTAGAGACCTGCCTGAAATCTCAGGTCAGCGTCGAGGTTGACATAGACCTTTTCCTGGTGGTGGTCCCTGCTTTCAAATCTGGAGCTTATTGGGGTCTGGAACTTAAAATAGGTCCCCGGGTTCAGATGCGGAAGTGTTTTCTCTGATATTTGAATTAATATTTTTTCTCCTTAGTTGGCAAATGTGATTGGACCATGATTCAAGGTGAAATTTGAATTTGGATCCCTTGTATTGCCCTAGGAGGCCTATGTTGAAATCTCTATATAAACACTCTCTTTTGCCTTCATTGGATCATGAGATGAAATCGGGAGATGACATGATGAAATGATGCAAACAAGCAAGAGGATGATATAGAAGGACAAGCTAGGTGGACATATCATCATCTTCTATCAAGCATTTTAAAGGATAATCTATGGTGGATCTTCATTGAAGCA
>MU224270.1:4164098-4179187 GCA_018584345.1 Thuja plicata
ATTTCCATGTTATGTTAGGATTGTTAATCTAGAAGATTAGATCTTGATATTGCATGTTTACAAGCTCTCTTCAAGAGATCAATACACACACACATTACATTCTATATTCGGCTATTTGTGGAGGTGGCGATCACCAAAACAGGGATTTGACTAAGGAAAAACCCTATATAGCCACCCCAAAATCCTTCTTTCAGATATTTGTCGGTGCTATTTTTGATATTTACAGGTATAGAACAGTGGATTTGAGTCCAGATTTGGATACCCTTTTCGGCAAACTTTTAGGATCCGCGAACAAAACCACTTTCGGATCTGTGTAGGTCAGGGTCGACATTATTGGGTCAGGGTTGACATTTATGGGTCAAGGTCAACCTTTTTCATAAGATGACATCGGAATGGAAAATGATTTCTGGGTTTTGTTCATCTCTGCATTCCAATTTGGTATCAACTGTCAGATTTTCTAGAAACTCAATACAGACCTCAAAAAATGAGTTTTTCCAGATCTTCTATGTTATGAGGTAGGTATCTTGTCCATTTATTTCTTATGTGTTCCTTAAGATATTTTATCATAATAATTAAGTGTAATAAAATATAAATTTGGCCTTAGGATCTCGCTTTACTATATTACATAAATCTTATTAAGGAAATCCTTCTTGTGCCAAGATTTTATACCTTACACTTGTAAAAATGTTCTCTAGGATGGGTAAATGCTATTTCCTTTCATGTCATTTTTCTAATATATCATCCACATAATCTTCAAGAAATGTATGTATCATATCATGAAAAATTGTGGTCATTTCCCTTTGATGAGTAGCTCCAGCATTTTTAAGGCCGAAGGGCATGAAGTTCCAAACAAATATACTCCATGGGCATGTGAATTTTTTTTTCTCTTGACCCTCTGGTGCTATCTTAATTTGGTTATATCCACTAAATCCATCCATACGAGAGAACATAGAGTGTCATGCTGTCAAATCCACTATAGCATCAATACTAGGCAATGGAATATCATCCTTTGGGCATGCCAAGTTGATATCTTAGAAATATGTGCATATCCTTATGGATTTATCATGTTTTGAAACCAGCACCATATTGCATATCCATTCGGCATAAGTTATAACCCTTATGAATCCCACTTTCAACATTTTTTCTTTTACTAGAAAATCTATATGAGGATGCATTTTCCTTAACTTTTGTTTCACCGGCTTAACTCCTGGTCTGATATTGAGGTGATGCATGATAAAATTGGGATCCAACCTCAGTATATCTAAATAAGACCATGTAAATTCAACTTGTTTTTCCTTAAATAATTTGATGAAGTCTTCCCTTTCAACTAGAGTCAAAGAAACAGCAAGGTGTATGAATCTTTGATCTAAATCGGTGCCAATATTAACCTTTTCTATTGGTTCAATCAATATAGGAGATCTCTCTTCATCATGCTCTGGTAAGTTATTCAATCTCTCTTCCTTAGGTGCCATAGTTGGGTTTTCACCTTTGGAAACAACCTTTATTTTTACTATTTTTGGGTCTAGTACTGCCACATTGTGGTTTTCGCCTTTCTTTTTCTCTTTTTTTTTGGATTGAGAGATTGGTCATTTTCCTCCACTACTATTCCTTGATTGAATTCTTTGGTGAAAGAGAGCTCAATTGCATTTAGGTATAAGGCTACAGAATTGTCATTGGGAAAGTAGAGTATGTTATTCGGCTCATTTTGGTCCCAATCAATTAGTTCGGGATGGATAAGAGATAAAGATTCTTTGGGAAAATTTGTATCCATGGGATTTAAGGACATGAATTCATTAGAAGGTTCATACATTGTATCGCTCAAATCAATAACATGGTCTTGCTCAAGGTGTTCCATAGAATTTGGATCAAAATCCTCCTCACTTGAGTCCTCTTGGATTTCTATAGGATAAAACACTTGTAGATCAAACCTAACATTCGAATATCCTACCCATGAAGGTACCCATGGTTCACCCACCCATGAATTTTCATTTGATGCTTGTCCTAAACTTGGTGCTTGAGAGTTATTTGGCACTTGAGTATAACTTGATCCTTAGTCCATATTTGATTGTATGTTTTGTTAGAATAGTCCCAAAGGATAACTGAGAGGGGGGGTGAATCAATTATCAGCTAATTTAATTCTTTTCTCTTATTAACTCCAGAATACAATAAAGTAAATGCACATTCAGATAACACAATAGACAACACCACAATTTGGTTACGGGGAAACCAAATGGTAAAAACCCCGGTGGGAATTAACACCCACAATGAACTATACTTGTTTATAATAATCCCTGTTGGAAGATCTTGCAAACCTGTTAGGAGTTGTTCTTTACAATGAAATAAGTATAGTGACCTGGTTAAGGGTGTGACCCAGTTAGGAGTCTTTTACAAATACCCTTGTTAAGGGTGAGGACTCACTGTCCAAAAGCTCACTGCTTTAATGGTGAAGGCTACAACCTTCTGTAGAATAGATATGCATTATATCTGATGATGAAATGTAGAGTAGACCTATTGTCTTGATCAGTTCCAATGTATTGTAATCTTTCACTTCTTCTTCACATAGATCCTTGATGAATGAAACTCAATTGATATTTTGCTCTGCACTTTCCTGTATCTTTTCTTATCATTCAGACTTAGCATTCCACAAATGACTTGCTATAAGTATCTTCCTCAAAGTATAAGATCAAGGGACCTGTTAGACAACTCTTCATAACATCCTTGTCGGCTTTACTAATCATGCAAGCAAAATTACAACCGCGCAATATAAACTAAATAGACATGACGCTTCATTAAGTCAGCCTCACCAAATTAACTCTAACTTTGCAATCTTGTTGAAACACGTTTGGTGCCTATAGATAACTATCATCAGCTCATAAATTAACTTGAATATACACACGCATATCTTGAAGATAGGTACAACTCAAGATCCAATGCAATAGGTCAGCTATGTACAAACAAACTCCAAAAACTGTAACTGCCACATAATAGAATTACACAACACAACTGAAACTCCATATCTAAGTTTGCGTGTATGAACAAAACATAAACAGTATGTCTACAACATGAACATAACCGTGCAAGGCTTGATAACATCATTCTGATAAGTACATACAGAACACTATTGTATATTATATGTTGTCATCAATGACAAACATACAATCAACTAGCTGCCAGAAGTAACTCTCCAACAATCTCCCCCTTTGACATTGATAGAAACATACAATATTAAAAACATCTTCAGCACATGGTGTCTTCTTTCTTTTTACAATCTTCTCAATATCCTCATCAAATATTTCTCTACACTGCTACAACTCCTTTGTCTGTGTTTATACTCCCCCAGAGTATATGCTCCCCCTTTCTATATACTCCCCCTTTGACATCAATGGCAAAGGGCGCCATAAATAATTAAGCACAGGTACTACTCTAGAAGTAGAGTAGTCAACCATTCATCAGTCACTTAATGACTGATGTTCTTGCTACTTTTTCTAATCAGACCCAGGAGAGGTAATTACTCCCAACTTCTCCCTAAGATACTCAAAAGTATCTTTTGATAAGGGCTTTGTGAAAATATCTGCCAACTGTTCTTTGGTGCTCACATAGTCCAATTTTACTTCATTATTGCAACTTTTTCTCTAAGAAAATGGTATTTAATCTCAATGTGTTTTGTCTTTGCGTGCATCACAAGGTTCTTAGATATGTTGATAGTACTGGTGTTATCACAGTGAATAACAATAGGATAGTCAACCTGTATACCAAAATCTTGAACCATCTGTTTGATCCAAACCATTGTTGAACAATTCAATGCTGCTGCAACATATTCATCTTCTGCTGTCGATTGAGAGATATAATTTTGCTTCTTTCTTACCCAAGAAACCAACCTATCTCCAAGAAATACTGCTCCTCCAGAAGTACTCTTCCTGTCATCAAGACAACCTGCCCAATCTACATCTGTATACACATGAAGTTGTACATTCTCTGATTTAGGATACCATAAACCATAATCTATAGTTCCCTTTAGATATCTGAATATTCTCTTTATTTCCATTAGGTGATTCTATTTTGGTTCAGTTGCAAATCTTCCAACAATACTAATTGCATTAGATATGTCTGGTCTAGATTGAGTAAGATATATAAGTTTTCCAATCATAGACTTATATAATGTCTTGTCAACTGTTATGGAATCATCTTTTTTAGAAAGCTTGCTTCCAGTTATCATAGGAGTGCATACTGTCTTACAGTCTTCCATCTTGAAAGTCTTCAATATTTCCCTCACATATTTGGACTAATTTATGAATATTCCTTTATCTGTATGTTTTACGTTCAATCCCAAAAAATACTTTATAGGACCAATCATGTTCATTTCAAATTCATTCTGCATTTCTTTTGCAAATTATGCACTAAGCTTGTCATTACCTCCAAAGATAATGTCATCAAAAAATATGGCAACAAGTAATAGTCCATCAGGTTTCTCTCTTACGAATAGGTTACAATCTGCTGCTCCTTTTTTAAATCCAATCCTGGTAAGATAACCTTCTAGTCTCTCATACCAAGCTCTTGGGGCATGTTTAAGTCCATAGAGTGCTTTCTTCAATCTGCATACCATGTCTGGTTTATCTGATAGATTAAATCCTTCAGGATATTCTATGTAGGCTTCTTCCTTCAGGTAACCATTCAGAAAGGTGGATTTGACATCCATTTGATATACTTTGAAGTCTTTGAATGTTGCATAGGCCAAGAATAACTTTATAGCTTCCAATCTGCTCACAGGTGCAAATGTGTCAGTGTAATCTATCCCTTCCCTCTGCACATATCCTTTACACACTAGTCTTTCTTTTTTTCTGACCATTGTATCGTCTTCATTCATCTTGTTCCTGAATACCCACTTTGTTCCAATCACATTTTGGTCACTAGGTCTAGGGACCAATTCCCATGTATCATTTTTTATTATTTGATCTAGTTCTTCTTCCATTTCTTTCTGCCAATCAGAATCCTTGCAAGCATCTTCAACATTTAAAGGTTTAATCTGTGAAAGTAAACATACCTCTTCATCCACTGTTAACCTTTTGCTTTTGATCTAGTCAAAACACTGCTACTCTGATCTCCAATGATATCATCTTTTGAATGATACCTAGATGTGAACTTTGAGAATTTTGGTGTAACATCCTCATCTATAATCTATGATACTTCTTTGCTTGATTTAGGTTCATTACATGAAACATCAATGCAATCAAACATTTCTTCAATAACAGTGTCTTTACTGCTAGGCCTGGGTTCATCCTCAATCATAGGTGCATATTCATAGTACCTTTCTTGAACCATGAACTTTTCATCAATATTTACATGAGTACTTTCAATTATCTTCTTTAATCTCAAATTAAAACATTTGTATGCTTTGCTTTTAGTAGAGTAACCAAGGAAAATACCTTCATCGCTTCTAGCATCAAACTTACGAACACCATCATCTCTCTTGATGTAGCACTTGCTGCCAAATATTCTAAAGTATTTTACTATAGGTACATTACCAAACCAAAGTTCATAAGGTGTCTTATCAACGCCTGGCCTTAGTTGTGTTCTGTTGATAGTATAGACTATTGTATTGACTTCATCTCTCCAATAGGTGTGCATAACTTTATCTTCAATCATCATAGTGCGCGTTGTATCAAGTATGATCTTGTTCCTTCTTTCTGCTATCCCATTTTTCTGTGGGGTTATGGGTGCACTCAACTGTCTTTTAATTCCATGTTCTTCACAGTAGTCATAAAAATGGTCAGAGGTGAATTCTCCTCCTCTATCTGATCTCAAACACTTTAGTTTTAATCCAAATTCATTCTCCACTTTGGCTTTGAGTATTTTGAACTTCTCAAAGGCTTCAGACTTCTCCTTTAAGAACGCAACCCACATCATTCCTAAAAAATCATCAACAAACAAAATGAAATACCTTTCTTCATAATATGACCTGGTTTGAATAGGACCACATAAATCTGTATGCACTAGGTCTAACTT
This sequence comes from Thuja plicata, assembly GCA_018584345.1. NCBI lineage: Eukaryota > Viridiplantae > Streptophyta > Pinopsida > Cupressales > Cupressaceae > Thuja > Thuja plicata. The sequence goes on from MU224270.1 coordinate 4,170,102, forward strand.
GTTTTTAGCTGAGTTCTGCTTGCTTCTAAAAGAAATCCTTACATGCTTTCCCATAACACATTCCCTGCATATTGTGTCAGCTGGTCTTGAAATACTTGGAAAATCTCTAACTGCCTTGATATTTCTTATCTTTACTATATTATCAAAATTTATATAACAGAGTCTCTTGTGCCATAACCAACTGTCATCCACTTTTGCAACAAAACAACTTACATCTGAATTGAGCTGGAGAATATTACCTTTTGTTTTGGATCCTGATGCAATCATGTCTCCTTCTTTGTTTCTAATAATTCATTTGTTGTCTTTGGATTCTAAATGATAACCTTTGTCAAGTAGTTGTCCAACACTTAGTAAATTGTGATGTAATCCATCAACATACAAAACATCATCTGTCTTTTTCTTTCCATCCAAGGTGATGGATCCTCTACCTATGATAGGTTTAGGAGTGTTATCCCCAAATCTAACCATACCACCTTTGTACTTGTCTAGATGAACAAATCTATCTTTATCACCTGTCATGTGATGAGAGCATCCGCTGTCAATGATCCAATCAATTCTGACGTGTGCTTTGGAAATTAGGGCTAACTCATGTGTTTCCTTTTTATCTTCAATGTCCATATGCTCAAGAAATTTTTCCATGTCTTTAAGGGAAAAAAATCCAATTTCATCTTCTCCTGAATCTTCATCAGTTACACCTTCTTCAGCATGATAGCATTCCTTATTATATTTAGGTTTATAATCAGATCTGAGTTTCTTTACTCTTGTAGGACACTTGGATGCAAAGTGACTGATCTTTTTGCATGAAAAATATTTGAATGGAATTTGTCCTTCATATTTACCTTTGCCTTTCTTTTCTCTTTTAGCAATCATAGCTATGATTTCTTCTAGTTCTTCATCAACTTATTCTTTCTCATTATTGCTAGAGATGTGAGATTTCTTAGCATGAACTGAAGCTTTGAAGGCTATTTCACCTTTTCGTTCAGTCTTCAATCTTGATATCTCAAATGCAGATATTTTACTGATCAAAGTCTCTCTCTTGAAGTCTTGTGAAAATTGCATGGTTTCCTCTAGAATGTTGATCTTGTTCTCATAGTCTGATGTTAAAGTAGTCAATAGCTTGTCCATTATATCTTCTTCTAATATTTCTCCACCATCGTTTCTGATTCCATAAACTACTTCATTTATCCTCTGATTGTAGGCTCTAATGTTCTCTTTAGGTAACATCTCAAGACTGTTGTATTTCTTTTTCCATGTCTTCTTGTGTGCATTCTTTGCTTGAACATCTCCTTCAAACATGTCTTCTAAATACTTCCATATTGTGTATGCCTTGTCTAATTTCTTGATCTTAGAAAATTCACTGTCAGATAATGCACTTATAAGGGCTTCTTTGGCAACTGCATTCATTGTGAATGTATCCTTTTGTTTACTAGTAGCATAATCTCTTGATAGGTCTTTTAAGGAGGGAATAATAGCTTCTTTTGTGGCTATCTCAAAGATGTCAAAACCAACACACTATAGATGTGTTATCATTTTGTTCTTCCAATCCAGATAATTTTCTCCATCGAACTTAGGACTCTCTTTTCTAAAGTAAGACATTTGATCTACCTTAAGTTGTTAGGCTTCTTCTTCAAGGAACTTGGCTCTGATACCAATTGTTAGAATAGTCCCAAAGGATAACTGAGAGGGGGGGTGAATCAGTTATCAGCTAATTTAATTCTTTTATCTTATTAACTCTAGAATACAATAAAGTAAATTCACATTCAGATAACACAATAGACAACACCACAATTTGGTTACGGGGAAACCAAATGATAAAAACCCCGGTGGGAATTAACACCCACAATGAACTATACTTGTCTATAATAATCCCTGTTAGAAGATCTTGCAACCCTGTTAGGAGTTGTTCTTTACAATGCAATAAGTATAGTGACCTGGTTAAGGGTCTGACCCTATTAGGAGTCTTTTACAAATAACCCTGTTAAGGGTGAGGACTCACTGTCCAAAAGCTCACTGCTTTAATGGTGAAGGATACAACCTTCTATAGAATAGATATGCACTATATCTGATGATGAACTGTAGAGTAGACCTGTTTTCTTGATCATTTCCAGTCTATTATAATATTTCACTTCTTCTTCACATAGATCCTTGATGAATGAAACTCAACTCATATTTTGCTCTGCACTTTCCTGTATCTTTTCTTATCATTCACACTTATCATTCCACAAATGACTTTCTATAAGTATCTTCCTCAAAGTATAAGATCAAGGGACCTGCTAGACAACTCTTCATAACATCCTTGTTGGCTTCACTAATCACGCAAGCATAATTACAACCGCGCAATATAAACTGAATAGACATGACGCTTCACTAAGTCGGCCTCACCAAATTAACTCTAACTTTGCAATCTTGTTAAAACACATTTGGCACCTTTAGATAACTATCATCAACTCATAAATTAACTTGAATATACACACGCATATCCTGAAGATAGGTGCAACTCAAGATCCAATGCAATAGGTCGGCTCTGTACAAACAAACTCTAGAAACTGTAACTGCCACATAACAGAATTACACAACACAACTGAAACTCCATATCTGAGTCTGCGTGTATGAACAAAACATAAATAGTATGTCTAAAACATGAACATAACCATGCAAGGCTTTATAACATCATTCTGATAAGCACATACAGAACATTGTTGTATATTATATGTTGTCATCAATGACAAACATGCAATCAACTAGCTGCCAGAAGTAAATCTCCAACATGTTTTTACTAGATGTAGGATCATAAGTATGGATTACATCCACTTTCTTGTCATGAAAAGAAGCCTCAGATAAAGAATATCATTCATATTTATCGGAGTCATCTTCACTTTCAAAATCTACCATATGAAGATGTTCATAGGAATCTTTGACATTTCTTGATGCACTTCCTTGTTCTTGGTATCCTATACCTCATTTTTCATCCTTATATTTCCAAGGAGGTTGTATGGGCTCTAGCAATCCTCTATTTCTAATTCCTAAGGGTCCTCTTCCTTTATATCCCATCTTTTGCATGATGTGAAAACCCTTACCATATTGATGTGTTTGGATACTCACATTTTGGACCCTTTCTACATGGGAAGTCAAAGCTTCCCCATCTTTGTACAACCACTTTAAAACTTCATTATCTTCTTCCTCTTTTGATGATTTATCACTTGCTCTCACAAAATGGGCAATTATATTTTTTATTTGCATGAGCACTAGTTGACCTCCCATGTGATTTTGGAGGGGGTAAATCAAACAAGGACACAGAATATTCTCCCACACCCTTTTGATGGATTTTGCATTGTTTCTCAAATTTCTTCATCGATGTGTCCATCTTTTGATAATGTATTTCTTGATATCCTTTATTTTCAACCCTAGAGGGGTTTGGATCTCCCTCCTCTTGATTTGAAACACTTAAATTAGCATCCTTGTTACTTGTGTCTACAAAACTCACTTTCTCCTTTCCCTTAGTTGATGTAGATGTGTTAGTTTTTTCTTTATTCAAGTTAAGGACCAAAGTGGAATTAGGACCATCTTCTTTCTTTTTATCATTAGGATCACTTGATGTAGCCCCTTCACTATTATGTGGGATGAATGTCGCATTCACAGGTTTAACAATGTTTCAATATTGGAAAGGACTCACATCGCCACTTATAGTAATTTCTTTGCCCATATATGGAAACTTGATACATTGATGGTATGTTGATGGTACTGCTTGCATTTCATGTATCCATTGCTAGTAAAATGTTATAAGTTAGCTTCATATCAAGAACTTGACAAATAGTATATTTTTTTATTGGTATCACTTGAATAGGCAACACCACATTCCTTTAGAAGACCTTTCCTCATCATCGTAGGCTTTGATAGTAATTTTCTTCTTTGGATCCACGGTACCTTTGGAAAATTCTAGGGATTTGACTAGACTCAATGTGCAAATGTTTAGACTAGCTCCTCCATCAATGAGGACCCTTTTGACACGGTGCTTTTGAATCAAGACCTCTATATGCAATGGCATATTTTGAGGATGATGGATGGACATGTCATCTTGTTTAGAAAATGACAAACAATGAGGTGTTATAAGATGACCAACCATTTTTTTAAACCTATCCACATCTAGGTTATCAAGAACAGTTGTTTCCACAAGAGCCTTCACTAAGATTTCCTTATGATTTGGTGAAAGTTTCAACAACTCAAGAATATAAATTTGAGTCAGAGTCTTTTGTAATTGATCCACAATATTGTAATGTTATTGAAAAGAAGATGGTTGATTAGGACCTGTTATGCCTTGCATAATCGTCCCTACATTTTGTGGGCAAAATGTTGGGTCCCCCTTTTCGCTTTCTCTTTTCCTTGGTTTCTTTTTATTTCCTTTTTGTTTCCCTCCAAGATTTGCTTCTGCGAGGGTTGTTTTCTTTTTCTTTTTGTCTTCTTTTGCCTCCAGAACCCAGTCCCAGAGTGTGTCTTTTGAGTCAGCCAGATCCCGGACTCTAGGATTCTCTGTCATCATATCTTATTTTGCGAGAAGGTGTGGCTACATGGAATCCCCGGGCCCATAGTCTGGAGGTTTTCCTTTTCTAGAGTTTTTAGAAGGAAAGAAACATGTTTTACTCTAGGGGTATAAATGGGTTTTACCTGTCACTTTCACATTTACCGCGATCAAAATACTCAGAGTGATTAAGGTGATCAACAATGATTAAGTGCGACATTTCTTTTGGTAATTAACAATGTTAAAATAGTAGTAAGAAGTAGTGCATTTGCGGTCATTTCCAGGTGAACCAGTTGCAAAGCGCCTCCCATGCTCACCTTCCCACATTCTCTGTGTTTTCAGGTAGGCCTTTCTAGCTCTTTTTCCTCATTTTTGTTTTCGCTTTGGTTGTGTTTTCGTTTGTTTGGCTTTCAATTTCTTCCTTGTTTTTGTTGGTTTTTTGTCTGGTTTCCTATTTTTCCTTTCATGTTGCCTCCCATTGGTGGGATGGATCTGTCAGAGGGTTGTCTACCCTCTCTATAGTTGTAGTTTAGTGTAACATATGTATATTTTGTACATTGTATAACTGTCTGTATATAGCTGTATATATGCTTATTTTCAGTCGGCCTACGATTTGAGCTTCAGCCCTCGTCATGCCTTAGCCCTTTGTAAATGTGCATATTTCATGTGTATCCTTTTTCTTATGGTGAGCTCATTGTGCTCCCTCACTTCTAGACTAAATTGTCGAGCTCGTTAGAGAGATATTTACCACAGTTCAAACTCGGCACCTCGCCTATTCAAACCATGACATCTTTCTCTCTCCTCTATCATTTCACCTTAATGGTGGGATTAATTTCCCATGAACAAGAATTCAAAACCCATCCCATCTGGCATTCATTTTCCTCATTCCAGCCCACTTGTTGCCATTAAGAGCCTTTACGTTGCTTGTCGCATGGCCACGTGATGACCCTTGTCAGCCGAGTATGGCTCACTACCGGTCACATCAACAACGGCTAGGTTCTCCAAACTCTGGGTGTTGAGAAGTCCCCAGGTCTTCACCCCATTTGTATCACCTAAACTAATGCCCTGGAGCCCCCGGGTGTTGATCAAAATCCAATCCTTCTTAACTTTGACATTTTGAGATTCTGATGCATGCTAATACTTTTGGACAGGTGTGAAATGGTGGTGAATTCCCCAGAGTCCCTAAAACATTTTTTTTATCATATTATGTATTAACGGTTCTCCAATCTTGCAGGTTGCAGATAGTCTAATCAAAATGTCTAAAGTGATCACTCCTCCTGATAGCCCGGAGCTGCCAAGAACCTCCACTCGGGCGGCCACAAAAACTAAGCCCAAAATGATGCTGGCCTAACTACCACTAACCTCCAAATACCCAAGGTAGAGTATTCCCATGGGGTCCAAGGTGGACTCCAAGTTACAGGAAATAATAGATACAGAGCCCGGACTATGGGCTGAAATGCATGGCTTGGTCCAATCCATATACCAATAGAGGACCGCCAAAGATGATATGGAAAAATGCATGGCCGCCTCCAAAATTATCAAAGCTACAAGTTTTCCCTTCTCTAGTGCAAGCACCAGAGCTAATACTCCAACTAGCGATGCTCTACAATGCCCCCACCTGGGTTGTTTTGCTCGGCGATCCTCAACCACTACACTATCTAGCGCCCATCGTCAATCTGGATGCGGTTACTTTTTCTTCAGGGCTGGGGATCCCCCAATTCAAGGGAGCCATTGTTCTCTCCTGATATGCATCATTGAAGGAGTTCGGGGAAGCTTCCCTTCTCTCCCAGCAACATCTCAATACTCACTGGCTAAAGTCCGCAAGAAGGGACTATAAAAAGATGAAGCTGGAGATTCCCCATGGAGACTTTAAAGAATGTATTCAGGCGGGGATTATATTTCCATGCAGGCTCTTTGGAGGGCCTCATGCCTGGGACTTCTCAGCATGGATGTATTACTTTCTCTACTGCATCACCACCCACAGTCAGACCTTCAACTGGGCAGCTATCATCGCCAACCATGTAGACACACAGCTAAAAAGCATCCTCCGGACTTCAAAGTTCTACATGACATCTTATGTACTATGGGCACTAGCCCAACAAAGATCTACTTTTTAGGGTTTGCAAATAGTGGGCATTCTCGGGAAAGGGCCCGGTTAGTTGGTGTCATGAGATCACTATCCCCAGGTCCAGTGGGAACTTAGCTTCCCTAATTGTTGCAGGGTAAATGACGCGTTTATCTACCACAACATTTTGACACTCACTCGAGACACTGGGTACCAGTTGTTGCAAGAGGCAATGAACCAGGTGAGTACTTATGGTAATTACTTCATTCAATTCCAACAGCATACATACATTCGGGTGACCAGCTTCTACGGGAAACCCTACCTACTCCCTAGATATTACATGGATAAAATCATTCTTTTGGAGTACTGTAGACAGATTCTGGAGCTGCATGCCCTCTTCACAGTGAAGAAGGTTACTAACATCTTGTTTCCAATCTCTTGTGGGAACTATTCTTGCATCCTTTCCATGCAAAAGGAGGTCAACAATGAACTAAAGAGTCTGGGACTGGCGGAATTCCATCATGCCAGAAGCAATTTTGATCCACTGGGAAAGATAGCAATGGCACTTCCCCGGGTGTCCCCGCCACATACAAGTGATATTGAAGATTTTTGGATAGATTTCCAGGACATTTTTGATCTCCGGGCCTGCTAGTATTCGCGGATGTCCAAAGGCTTGATGAAAGCCCTCAACCTTTGGGGTTTTCTGAAGGATTTTACAAATGATGGGCCTCTGAAAAGCCATTTGTACAAAGAATAGGGGATGGATAAATTGGATCTCCCTCCAATGGATTGGAGCAACCCGGACAACTTAAAAATTGAGGAGGTGTGCCACCCCATTGTAGATAACAGCCATAAATATTTTGAGCGGGTATGTCCAAGGAGCACCCGAAAAGGCCCAATTGTGCGGAGGTTCGCTTCGACCTCCAGAGCCGCGGGACCAAGAAAAATTAAGGGGAAGGGGAAACAAAGTACCCCAGCCCAAGTGCCTCCCAAAGGTCTGCTCCCCATGATGGCACAAATATAGGAACATATGGAGGCGTCGAGTCTGATGAGCCAAAAGATAAGTGCCTAGCTTTCCCACGACCTCCTCGCAACTCCAGTAGCATGTACTCGCCCGGCGGGATCCCTATCGTTGGCATTGCTAATGAGCAAGCAGGCATTCACGAAGGTGGAGTCTGTAGATATTCTAGATGTCGGGGCCCCACTACAGAGAAAGAAGAAGTAGAAGGTAAACCCTACCCCAAGCGCAAACATGGGCCCTGGCATGCCCAGTATTCCCCAGTAGAATTTGGTTCAAATTCTCCCAAACTAGATGATATAACATAGGTCTCTTCCCCGCACAACAACTTTGACAACATCTTTGGGGTGGATGAGCTTATGAACCTACATGGGGAATAGATTAGGTTGTGGAATAAATTTCCACCCAAGAAAAGGAAGAGACCCCACTGAAAAAGAATTCCCAGAGAAAGGCATTGCCTCATAGAAGGAAGTCCAAGAAGAAGCACAAAAGGAGCCCAAGTGGGAGGAAACACCATTCTAGGAGACTGAGAAAGAATCGAGGCAAACAAAAGATGAGAAACCGACGACTAGGGAAACCAAACCCACGGGATCAACCATAACCCTAATTGCTTTGGTTACTCCGGGTGACCAAGCCCCCCAGAGTACATTCGGTGAGGTGATCACAGTGGCCCAAATGCTAAACCTTGGCCAAATGCCTCTGCCACCTCTAGAAAATGTTCCAACAGAGAGGGATATCCTAGAGAATGACACTGAAGAAGAAGAACAACAACAACAACAACAACAACAGGATGAGGGGAGAATCCCTGAGGATATGAATGTTGATTCACTCGATGCTAAGAAAGATGGGGAAATCCCTGATGATACAGGTGATGTCGATGCCAGTGGAGAAGAGATCTCAGACATAACAAAAGAGGACGTCAATAGGGCAGAAGACACTGAGGCCCCTAGAGAGCAAGAAAAGGAAAAGGAATAGGAACAGGAAAAAGAGAAAGAGCCTGATGACACTACAGATACCGGGAATGCACCATCGGACTCCGAAGGGAGTCCCAACACCCAGGTCTTACCAAAAAAACTGCCCCAACTGCCACAATGGCTAGTGGAATCCAGAAAGAGAAAAGCCCTGGTGGAAGAAATAGGTGTTCCACTCTCCCTGGCTTAAATGATGGCCTGAAATGTAGAGGCCAAGAAGCCTAAAAGGACCCAGACAGTCCATACCCTCCGGACTGGTCCAGAAGGAAGTACAGTTGAAATAATTACAACACCTCCCCCAGATACAGATGTAGCGGCGATAAGGGTTGAAGATTATATGATCATGGAAGTGTCTCTGGGGAAGAGAGATAAGCAGGAAGAATTAGACCTGCTATGAGAGGAAACCCAGGTAGTAGAGGCCTGGTATGATAAACAGGCCCAAAAGCTGGAGGAAAGAGAAAAGAATGAGAATCTCCTTGGACTTCTGACAGAACTTACGCAGCCCCTGGCCGAGAT